>AWUE01017549.1:0-103669 GCA_001974825.2 Corchorus olitorius
ATACTGTATTGTATAACATGAAACGAAAATGAAGAGATCGACTCGTGATTGTTGTTGAAATGCCAATTTTTTTTTTCCTTTTATATGCCCAGCTGCCACCATTTGTAAATGAAAAACTTGAATTAGTTAAAATTTCATCTCATTTTTGTTCACTTTAGAGAAGTGGTAAAAAAGAATTGGTATATGCTTATTTAATGGCATGCTAAGTTTAAAATGAAACAAGGCTGAAATCTTAGTTCAAGTCGAAACTTTTAGTTCGAGCCTTGCAAAAACTTGAAATACTAAGAATGAAATTAACAGGACCAAGTTCTATCAAATTCATTTCTGGGGAAGCATTTGAAAAACTGCTTGCGGCATCTTAATTATGCGTATCCAAATGTGGGAGGACAATGGGAAAATTCAGGGTAAGAAAAAAAAGAGAAAAGAATAATGGAATTACTAATCATATATATATATATATATATATATATATATATATATATCTCCATGCAATCAAAAGGAAAGTGATTTTGTTGACATTCTTCAAGAATATCATATACTACAATTTAACCAAACAAAATGAAAATATCTATTGAACATGCAACAAGTATAATCCATAGACCAAAAAGCATGAATGCAATAGAAATAAACCATCCAAAACCACTGCATCTAAACAATTTAGTGAAGCACTAACATCGTCTTAATACACTGCCAAAACTACCTTGAACTAAACCAGAATACAAAAAACCATTTGCATCAAATACCAAAACCAAAATGTAATCTTCAACAAACTCACCTACAGTCAACTTTGGGGCGATGCCTTGGCAACTCCACTCTGTTGAGCAGTTTGTGAAGCAGGTGCTGCATCATAAGTCCCACGAGCGCTCCCACTAGCATTGCTGTCTGCAGGATATGCTGGAGGCTGTGAGTAACCACCACCATAAGAGGTGTTATAAGGCGCTCCATAACCAGGCTGGCTGGTTGGTGGTGCTCCATAAGGTGCTGCTCCATACCCTGGTTGAGCACGTTGTGAACCTGACTCTGATTGACCGTAACCAGATGCTGGCTGTGAATGATATCCTTGCTGGCCATAGCTTCCTGGGGTGCTAGGTGACTGCTGTGACTGCCCATAGACAGGGGCATTGGCCACAGGTTTCTGTGACTGTGGTGCTCCATATCCAGGCCCATAGCCAGACTGAGCTTGTGCTTGACTGCCATAGCCAGCTTGGGATGTTGGAGGCACTCCATAACCTGGTTGAGTACTTCCTTGAGGTGGATAACTTCCAGGGTTTGGACTCGGCTGCTGAGTGGTACTGTACCCTTGCTGGCCCACCACAGATGGTTGTGTAGATGTAGGTGCTTGTCCTGCATCCCCTTGACCACCATAGGAGGGGGTTTGACCCTCTTGAGTTGGGTTTGCTGCATTACCATAACTTGGCACAGAACCATAACCTTGTTGCTGATCATATGATGACGGCTGCCCATAACCTGATTGGGGAGGTGCATGGTATCCACCATAGCCATCATGAGGGTAACCTTGCCCTGGTTGCATATAGCTAGAAGCCGGTGCTTGACTGTAACTGTAACCACTGTTATCAGCCGGAGCAGCTGAACCACCAGGAGTTTGCTGCTGCTGTGAAGAAGGCTGCTGGTTATAATAATCATAACCACCAGCAGCAGAGCTTTGTGGGTTTGGTGGAGCTGACTGGTCCCATCCAGAGGCATATCCACCAGATGTTGGTTGCGAAGGATAGCCCCCATAAGGAGGTTGCGACATGTTATACTGAGGCGATGGACCAGGATATGCCCCAGGCTGCATATAACCATAACCAGGTTGTTGCATTGGAGGAGCCCCCTGGCCCCAGCTAGTAGGTGGTCGTGCTTGATAACCTTGCTGTGAATATCCTCCAGCCATTGCTGGATTTCTCATACGGTTCTGCACAAAATTGTTTCCTCAAGTAACCAAAGTGGCCTTTTCAATGATACTGGCACATGAACACATACAGCAGAACAAAATATGCATCTATATACAAATAGGCTTGTACAAGAAACTAAGTCACAAGTATCAAAATCAACATAAAGCTGCATAAATAAGCAAAATATGTCCACAGTGGCATTAATGGAGTTTGTACTGTAGGATTAAGGGTATAAATGCCTACATACCGTTATGGTCGGAGGGATTATTGATTTACTCCAGCAGAAGCCCATCCTCTCTCTATTCAAAGTGAATGGGTACAAAAAGAAAAAAGAACCCCACAAATACTAATAGAATCTTTTACATCAAAGCAAAAGGAACTATGAACCCCATTGCCCTATACAGGCAAGAAACCCATATATAAAAAAGCACACCATATCATTTGATCCAATAATCCAATTTACGCAGTGTACCAACAGAAGCATCAAATAACGAATGACAATATCCTAGAGGATCAATCAAAACATGCATAAAGCGAATGATGTCTCTTATGACAGACCTATAATCTCTAAACAAAGAAAAGGAAAAGAGTAAGAAAAATTATTGACCTATACCACAAAATGAAGGATTTTGCTAAATCTATGAACGTTGATAACAATATCAGATACCACACACTTTAAGTGATTGATGATGACAGAAGAATCAGGGACAATGCAAGAAATAAAGTAGAATTGAAAAGGTTTAAAGTTCCAACTGATAAGCCAAATTAAGAACAAAGTTACATCATCCGTGTTAACTATTGAAAAATAAGAGAACAAAAAAATAGGAACATTATTGTTATGTATCTTAAAATAAACTTATCCCGAAGTCTTGTAATGATAGAAGACTAGAACTTAGCAATCTTATATATCCAACAATAACTTCCAACCTCTCTAGTATAAGATTAGTAATTATCAGAAGTAGGATCTAAAACCATACCAGGAAATGCAGAGGAAACACCAACAGAAAGACATTAATATTGGTGTCACCAATAGTCCAATACTAATCCTACAATAGTTCCCAAAGACCATATCAGTCTCATCATTTACAATTAAAACGAAAATTAGGGGGCATGCCATCGTCCCAACAAGTCACTTAGCCATAAAAGCAGAGCATGATGAAGGTATTGGACTTCTCCAACTGAATGAAAAGAAGTCCTTATAAAAACAACATTATATCCTAATATTAATGAGTTTAAGACCTACCTTCAAACTAAAAGTCAAGATATACAAAACTAAAGCAAATCTGAAGGAAAACAGCCATTAGTTAACAAAATTTGGGCAATTCAAACTTTCGAAAAGTGACCACTGTCCAGATCCTAAAAGCACAGTTTACCTTAATTGAGATATACAGGAAACCAACTGCAGATAAGATCTTGATAGTTCAAATTTCAACATGTAAAAAATATACCAATAATATTTGAGGAAGGAACCAAGCAGTTCAAATTACCATGTTATCCAGCTCCTAGTATAAACTAGAACAAGAAAATTTTGATGAAAACGATCTTGAATCTCTTACAAAGTATATATGACCTGTTCATCTCCACTGGTCATTTTGACTTACACGACAATTTCTCAACCGGCTGTCATGGGATCACCAGCAAAAGATGTCTGCAACTCTCAAGATTTACAAGTGCAGAAAATGGAAGAAAAGAATCGATGATAACATAAAACCCAATCTAAATCTCAAAGTGACTAGATAACCACATCAACAAATGGGGTTGCAGAAGCATGTCCAGGAAAAGTATTCAGAAAATTAGCAAGGAAAACTTTCTAGTCCTCAACAGTTCTATTGAAGTATAAGAAACTATAAGATTTTATAAGAATGAAGGGGTCACTTTCAGAACATTGACCAGGGAATGAGACAGGTCATAATAACAAAATATCTATTTAGGAAGAATAAAAACAAAATAGAGTAGCAATTTAGTCCCCTACTTTACCCAAATGATTGAAAGGTCTTTCCCTGCAATTAAAAATACAAGGAATACGCCTACAATATCTGAACAAGCAATTTTTAAGCAATGTGTTAATGGGAATTCATTTAAAGTGAAATTTCTAAGGGTCCTACCATTACAGACATCTTACAGACCAGTGCGAGCACAGCAAACAAATCAACATTCAATGTAAAATAAACAGTAATGAATACAACTAAAGGATCCTACAGGATAAAGGTGCAAAACAAACACAAGCGATTGATGTAAAAGGACGGATAAAAGTAATTTAAACGGAGGAAAAACTTTCCTCCCAATGTTTACATCTGAACATACCTCGCTTATAACGTCATCAACCAATGCTCTTGCAAGTTTTATCTGTTCGCTAGTCCCGTCTATATGTAATGACCTTTCTGTTGATGTATCGCCTGGTGGCAAGTGCAACGGTATCACCTGCAACAGATTAAGAGGTACCATAATCATAAACTGTATTTGTAGATGCAAATACCACAATATTTAGACAAGCATGATGGATAAAGCAGTTTAAAATACAAACAAATTGGTCCAAAAGTATCAGATTACAATCCAAATAAACACATTACTCATCAGCAAATATGAAGCAAAAGCAAGAACAACAACTTCCAAGTAAGGTGACACTGAAGATTCAAACCTGAATACGGGCTCCAGTTTTAGCTTGCATATTTTTAATGGTTTCACCACCTTTACCAATCACCAGACCAACCTGGGATTATGCTCACAAATGTTATTTTAAACTAAAAAAAAATCAATTAACAAATTGATCAATGCTTCTGCACTGGCATACCTTGTTATTTGGAATCTGCATTTCAAAATGTTCACTTCCAGCTTGTCCTGTCAATCTTCGAGAAACTATACCAGAACCTCCTGCTTCAGCCTGACCAACACATTAAAGGGTATAATCATATTTAAGTTCTCTGTAACTAATATATTAAGGGTCTAAAACAGTAAAATAGAATTAATATTCTGCAAAAAAAAAAAAAGCAATGCGTGTTGCATTGCAGGAATTACCTCAGCAAGAACATCATTTATCAACTGCTCTGCCTTAGCAATTTGTTCAGCGGTACCCATGAGCTCTACAGGCCTAGTCACAGAATTGGGGTCTGCATCCATATCTCGTTGAACCTGAATCTTTGCCCCAGATTGTAGTTGAAGATATTTAATGGTTTCTCCAGATTTCCCAATTATGACACCAACCCTTATCTGTGGAATGTCAATCTTTTTGCTAGTACCATTAAAGCTACCATAAGAAACCGGTATAGCTGAGGGAGCAGAGTTTGACATAGGCTTTACATCTGCATCTTGCAACATTCAAGAGTCAGATCCAAACTATTAACATATCTCGCAACGGGGCCAACAAAAAAGCACATACATATTATAAACATTCGAAACCCTAGTTTAGTTTTTTTTTATTTGGCCAGAGAAACCCTAGATTCAATAGTCAGTTTAAACAATCAAAATATATTATCTATAAAGAAAACATATCGCAAGTCGTAGAAAAGAAAAAAAAAAGAAAGAGAAAGATAAGCTATACCTGGAGGGGCGGAGCTAAATCCGGAGCTAAATCCTTTCTCGTTATCAAAACCACCGCCAGAGCCGTTTTCGACGCGAGGGCGCTTGGCCTCAGCGCCAGCGGAGGCAGCGGCGAGAGTAATGCGAGCAATCTCCTTAACTCTCTGCTTGGCCATCTCGAAATCCGTTGGCGGGGCGCTGTTGTACGAAGGAGGGGCCGAATCTGGGGAGGAGAACCCTGTCGGCCTCCTTCCAGTGGAAGGAGGCGGGGTCTGGTCATCGTACTTCCGCTTGTTGCTTCCGACCTCGGGACCGGAGGAGTACTGTGCTTCGTCTGCCATTGAGAAAGAGAGAGAAAGCGAGAGAGATAGTCACGAGAGAGAAACCCTAGTAGAGGGGGATAAAGAGAGGGTATGTGTGGGGAAAATAATAAGACGTGAAATTACTGACAGATTTTTCTTTTTTTAATTGCACGTATATATATTCGTCCGTAGTAGTCGTGACTCGTGAGTTGGATTTTTGTTTTTCTTTTCTTTTCTTTTTTTCAAAAGTTTTTATTCTCAATGCATATGGATTTCTATTCTATTATATTAATAATTTTTTATTTTTTTATTGAGTACATGTGAATTCTCATTATAATATAAATAAATTTTTATAGCCCAAACATTATGAGAAATCAAACTACTATAAATAAATCATCTACTTAACAAGTTCACAAATAAACAAATTACAAACTAAACTCACGTTACTTTAATCTAGGACCACGACGGTCTAGACACAGTGCACCTACCAATTGAACTAACAACTCAGATGTTATTCAATTATTAATATATCGGCTTTGGAGTAATTTGACAGAATCCTCTTTTCTGGCAAAAAAAAAGTAATTTGCCAGAAAATAAAAAAGATTTTAAAAAAGCCTAGTAAATCATTTTAGATTAGATTTTACGGGTGTCTAATGTTATTAATTAATATTATATATGGTAAAAACTAAAAAAGAGTTTCACCAAAAGAAAAGAAAAATATTGGTATTGACTTTTGTTTAAGTTTTTCAAATTCTTTCCCAAGTCAAGTTCTTAAATCATGGTGATATATGAAGAGAATATGTAATTTAGTTTAATAATAATAAGTACTCTATTACCCAATATCAAGTTAATACGATTTTCATATTATGTATAGGTCTTTATTACATTATTTTTTTTTGGTGAAATTTATTACACTATTATTGTTAGATTGTAATGTTATTATTATAGCAAATGATAGTATATCACTTTTCACCCAAAAAAAATGATAGTATATCACTAACAAATATATGTACCCAGAAAAAACTCCCTAACAATGATTTCCTTTCCTCTATTAAGTTATACTTCCAAGATTTTTTAAATGCACTGGAGAAAGTCATGTAAAAAAAATGGAAAAGACTTCTATTTAGGCCGGTGAATTCACAAGCACAAAGCATGAGTGGACAAGTGACGTCCGACGACCCAAACTTGGAAGTATGTCACTCTTATCTTATGTTGACAAAAGTACTCCAGTTCAGGAAAAAAAAAAAAAAAAAAAAAAAAAAATGCTCCCTCAAAAGTACCTTCAAAATTCAAATCTAGATGCATACCCAAAACAAAACAAGGAATTTTTATTCATAACTTTCGAAAACCAAAAGTAAACATCCTTTGAGTCATAGCACAGGAGGTTGAAAGGAAACTTAAGTCGGCACAAATTGAAGTTCCAAGTAGTACAGGAAGTACAGTTGCCATACAAATAACAGAAACCTGATTTGTATGTATAACTCATATTCAAAACCACCTTAATAATCTCCATCTACATGGTATTTCACCAAAGAACTGATTTATTTGTTCTTGACACTGCAGCCAAAATAGTACAGAAGCAACTTCTGATAACCTTACTTGGTCCACCAGTGGAGGAAATCCTTGCGCCTATTGATCTTTTTCTGCAACTGGAGAACTCCATACAATAGAGCCTCAGCAGTAGGAGGGCAACCGGGAACGTAGATGTCAACAGGGACAATTCTATCACAACCTCTAACAACTGAGTATGAGTAATGGTAGTATCCACCACCATTTGCACAGCTTCCCATAGAGATGACCCACCTGGGCTCAGGCATTTGGTCATAAACCCTGCAAAATTCAACATGCAGGTCAAATTACCAAGCCCGGTGCATATTTGTACAACTTCAAAAAAGGAAAGATGAAGATCAATGAATTCGCCAAGTCATTCACACAAATTCCAGGAATCCCTTCTCTCAGAATAAATTCCAGAGAATCCCTCAAGTCAATTAGTAACAAAATTTAAAATGATAAATATGTGTTATAGATTCTCAAGAAAACAAAGAAATTTGTCCTCAATATTCCTCAATATTGTAGCACGAACTGGGGGAAGTTATTGAACCTAAGGGATATAGCAGCAGCTAAGGATATTATTATTTGACAGGCTTCTAAAAATAGGATATTTCACACACACGATCACTGGCAGGCTTAGAGATAAGAAAGCTAAGGCTATTGCTTGCCTTGCTGTTTTAGAAATATCAAGTACTCTTTCCGGAGTTCATAGTTGGGGTCTTACAATTTCAAAAAAAAAGATCTAAAAATCCGAAGGCCGTATCTCCTTCTCCTGCATTTTTTCCTAAGAGATCTAAATTCTGCACGTTTCACTCCTCTTTAATTAGGACTCTATGCAATAACCAAGGCATACCTCCATTAAAACAAAAAACATTTTATGCACATGCCACTGCAAGATCACCATCACATTGTAGCCTTTCGATATAAAGTAGCTTCAGCAGACCCACAACAGATTCTATCACAAGCCAAATAAAACCAAGCTCACTAGGTTTGGGTAATTTCCTTACTACATGACCGATACCATAAAACCAGAGACATAAAAGTTGAGCAGAACATACATTGACATAGAAATGATTGCCAACACCTAGTTACTAACATACCAAGGCAGTTAATATCACACAACTCATACAAGACAACTCAAGCTAGAGCAATGTTAAGCTTCAGATTTGATAGCATTGAAATCTGTGGCCAACCAAGTTAACCCCTTGAAAGTTGAAAGCTTAAGGAGATAAATACTGCAATCATGGTTCTTTATCTTCTTAATTCGATAATTCCTCCAAAATCAAATAAAAAGTTGATAGGTTACGTAGACAACCAGAAAGCAGATGTAACCATTTTCAGAGACGTAACAACCACAATGTTTCATACAATGGAGTTTGAACAAATCAGGTCGAACAAGAAACATTCTCAGGTATCTTTCAGATCATTTTTCCTTCATCAACAAAATTCCCCCAAAAATCCGTACGTTTCACAGAAATGAATATTTTCATGATTTTCAAAGTAGCTCCCAGACTAATATCAAATCAATGATTTCTAAAACATCAGAGAAAGTCAGTCACAAATCAGATTATAATTCAACAAGATAAGGGAAAAGAGCAGTATGGGCAAATATCTCCTTGATATCAAGGAGAGTATTAATGAATTTTATTCTGCAACTATTCCTATATTTATTTAATTTAATTCAGACCTAGCATCTTCTAAAAGAAACAAATGTTGGGACTGCAAAAATACAAACTCTAAATAGCTCGAAAACCTAAAAGCTCAGAAGATGAAAGAAACGAAATATTAAATAACTAAATAAAACCCTAAGAAATGAGATTGAAACATACTTGCGAAGAGCAGGAGCCATTTTGTTGGTGAGGGTGCCAGCGACAATCATGCAATCGGATTGGCGAGGGCTAGGTCTGAAAATGACACCGAATCGATCGAAATCATAGCGAGAGGCACCGGCGTGCATCATTTCGACAGCGCAGCAAGCTAAGCCGAAGGTCATGGGCCAGATGGAACCACGACGAGCCCAGTTCAAGAGGTTATCGACCTTGGAGATCACAAATTCGGCGGGCTTGGAGAGGCCAGCGGGAGGGCCGGAGGTTGAGGGCGGAGAAGGACGAGCGTAAGTGGTTGGGGTGGAACCGGAGGAGAGAGCAGGGAGGGTGGTGTGGATAGAGACGGCTCGCTGTGCATTGAGGAGGTGAGGGAGGCGGTTGGCGGTGTTGCGGGTAATCAGAGCCATGCCTCGATGGTGTCAAGAGAGAGCGAGAAGCTTTGCTTTCCTCTTGGAGAGGGCAACAGATTTGGAAGCTTTGATTCGATTCGGTCACTAAACTCTCTGGTTATTTGTTATGTTTCAATTTTCATGGAGTTATTAATTAGGTTCACCTTAATTTTTAGTGGTATTTTGTTTACAAGCAAGCGTGGCATATTTTCGGCTAGCAATGTGGCGATGTTATGATCACTCGGGCAATCTGTTCAAGGCCAAAGAGGTCAAATCCTTAAATCAAAATTAATTAATTTCGATTACTTGTATAATTAGATTTGATAACGAAGCTTATATGTAATTTATTTATGGCAAAAGCTAAATGGATGACAGGCAAGTTAATGTCAGAACCTTATAAATCTTAGATCAGATGATTGTTGAAATGGTAAAATGTAAACCAACATAAATCAGCAACTTTGTAAAGGAGAAAGAATAGTTAGAAATTGATTAGAAAATAAATAGCAATAATAATAATAATAATCATAATGCAATTTCACAAGTGTTAAATCTAACGTTGAAATGGTACAAGATTTCTAAAAGCATAAGGCTTCGAGCTATATCAATGAGAATTGATGGAACCAAAACTATAGCTCCTTTGGTTTCTGTTCCCCTTTTGAAGATTTGGTTAAGATCCCATTAGTCTCAAACCCGGCAACATTGTTTTGTAGCCTAATTAGAGAAGCTTTTTGTTTCAGAAGTTGGGAGTTGCTATCATCATATTTTTCTTCGACCTAAACAAAAACAAAATAGGGATATCCGCCACTGTGTCTATCCCTACAAAGAATATTAAATCAGTGGGCATAAAATGATCTGCCTGGGAAGCATATAAGTCAATGTACTTTCGTTGACAAATCAACAACAGCAACATTGAACTCTTCTGGTGTGGGGAAGACATGATAAGAGTTTCAATCAATCACCAAGAGTCTCTGATAAGCAAGTGCAGCTTCGGCATCCATCGTTAATTAGGGAAGAAGACAAAGCTGTCTCTCCAAAAGCAATCAGGAAAGTTTTGCCCCATCAATATGATCATGAGCTTTGTTGGATTGATCTTCATGCATAATACATGTAAAGACTGTTTGATGCAGCACAAGCTAAAGAGTTTTCGGTTGGATGCCATGCTAGGTGTAGCAACTTTGTTGTGAAATCAAAAGCATTTCCATTTGCATCAACTCCCGAGTTATCTGCTCCTTTCACTGAAAATGCATACAAAATAGATTAAAACACTCTCTTGTGCCAAACTATGGGAAAAGAAATTTACACTGATGGAATACAAATCATGACATCTAAAATTGTAGCACTAGCGAGAAGGATGTGAAGCCGTACCTCGTCTGACTACACCAGAAAGACTACCAAGAGATCTTGAAGGCCTTGATGCCGTCTGACCTTGTCTCCTGGGAATTGAATTATATTACATAAATTAAAAAGGGGATATGAGTTTCTAATCATCAATGTGGATTCATTTTGGTTCAAGACTTTCCAAATCAAGAAAGGTCAAATAAGCCCCTTTGACAGCAGCTCACAGCATTATATCTACAATAGCATATCCAACAACATCAGTAACATACCTCATGGGGTTTTTGCTGGCTTCCATTGTTGTTGCTTCCGTACTCCCTTCAGAACAACCAAACACCCGAAACAGATTGCTGGAATACATACCAAAAAAAATAAAATTACATTATATAATGTCCAGCCATCCAGGCCCCCTTGCATATCATCTCATGGTTGTTAAAATTAAGCAGATTTAAAAAAGAAAAAAAAGAAAAGAGAGAGAGAGAGAGAGAGAGAGAAGAAGAAGAAGAAGAAAGAAAGAAAGAAATCTAGGTAGTACCTGTAGGAACCAGTAGCCACTCGAAGTCCATTTCCACTTATACAACACTCAAATTTGTCAAAGATAGAATCATTTTCATATAGATCGCAAAGCTGCACAAAACCAAAAAAAAATCCATATTATATGGGGTAAATCTAGAATCTCCTTTTAGATATGATCTACACACAACAGAAGAATCTTAGAAGAATATGTTACCTTAGGTCTAAGATATTCATGAACCTGGAAAGTTGTAACTGGGCCGGAATCCATATTTATGTCCCACAACTGACAGCCAAGAAATCAAGCCTTGTTAGAGAACACTAAAAGAAAACGACGGCCAAAAAGACAATAGAAGAGTAAGGAGTGAATAAAGGCAGAATTTAAAGCTATATGTTATAATAGCCTCAAATGGTAGATACGAGATAACTTAAGTGTTGCTCAAAAGAAAAGAATTAAATTAGATAAAGGTATAGCAACCTTAAGGGTCATGTAGTCACGACTCAATATATATCTTCCATCCTTGGCAAACTTAATGTCTGAGATTGATGCTATGATCTCTGTGAAAAAAGACCTGGAGCCGGGAGCTTCTTGTTCCTCAAACCTAAACCATCAAAAAGCTTATAAAACAACAGAGAAAACAAGAAGAAAGAAATAACAATAGAAGTATCTTCAGCTAATGATGAGTTTTCAAATGAATAAAACAGATGAACCAAGAAAAAACAGTAATACAGAGGTCACTTACAGTTTGCTGTGAGTATCACACAGTGCAGACTGCCGCATATCTATAAGACGAATTGAACCCTTTGAACTACTATATGCTAACATATTACACTGTGTAGGATGAAACTCTGCCGAAGTTATCACCTCTGCAAGTTCAAATTCATGCAAATAAATAATCATAAATTCATAGAACTGATTTTTGCATGACCAAGAGTGAGATGAACAGAGTCAAACCAAAAAAACAGAAGGAAAAGCAAAAAGGGACAAAGACACCATAAAGAATTTATTTATCTGCCAATCAACCCTTAATAAGCAACAAATATATACATAATTGCCATTTACAAAACAAATTCCCACCAGTCAAATCCTCCATGTTTGCAGGTTTCACATCAACAATGTTAAAACTTTGGTTGCTAATTTCCAGGTTCCAGAGATTAATTCGCAGGTCGTCAGCAGAAATAAAAGTTTCACCATCACTACAAACCAAGAAGAAAGGAAAAATAAGTATTGGGGAAATATGAACATAACAGCTTAGAAGAATCAGTGTTCAGATTAAAAATCCAGCACAAATCCTATGACTCCCTCTCATTCCATGATTTTTTTGTTGGAGCTAAAATCAAAGAAGAATGTGCACCTGTTATTGGATATTGAATTAATGTGATAGTCATGGGCATGAGCATATATCCTTCGACATCTGGCCATAAGGTTTGTCTCGTGACTGGTTACCTAATTGTTATATACGAAAAATCAAGTGTTAGCAACAAAACATATACACAATTATATTGATAGAAAATAAGCATTGTGAATTAGTACAACTACCACAGGCAAACGCAAAGATGGGAAACCCCCATCTGGGAATGAAAAGTCATTGCTTGTGCATCCTCCATTTGCAATGCATGGTTTGGAGCTTGTAGTTATAGCTGAACCAACGTTAGGGCCATTTCCCATGGCTTTTTTGGAGTCAACATTCATCTCACATACTTTTTTAACCTTCTTCTCTTGAACCTGAACAAGGTTGAAATGAAATCAGAAAAGCCAATTGCTCTATGTTGCCCCTTTTGGGATATTGATGTTCCTTTGAAAAAATATTTGCATGAGTCATCACAATACCAATCTGTGTATAACTTAAACACTGCAAGATTCAGAATTGAAAAGCTGCCTTTACCTACCTTCCAGAACTTGATTGTTTTGTCATTAGTGGACAGAAGAAACAGAGCACCATTAGCTGACTGGCACCATCTAATTTTGTTAATTTTCTCCTCAATTTCCAAGCTCTTAAGATAGTCAAACTGTATCAGACCAATAAATTCAACTGTTTCAATAAAAATTCAAGTCCAGCAATGCTTTAGCATGCAAACCAAACAATCATTATGTTTGTGCATATATCAAACATAAATACCTCAGGTTCATGGCTCTGAAACTCCGTCTTATAGCGAAACTCAGGATGCCTATTGATCGGAGAATCCATCCTCTCTAGATCTCTCCTATGCCCAACATGCTGCACATTATACATTTTTGTCACAGAACCGTATTACAAAGTGTGACACGAAACACTGCAGCAACATAGTTAGTAAACAATGGAGATTCAGAACTATAACAAGAAGACAGTCAACAGACATACATCTCGAGTGTCAGTCCTTTCAAACAAAACCACCCGACCCCCACGATCTCCGGTAGCAAGGTGATCACCACTTCTGTCAAACTCAATAGCGGATATGATATCAACTGAAAAATAAAAAATGGCATGTAAATGGAGTGAGTATATGAAACAGAACAAGACAAACAAGCACCAAACTCATGATGCCCACAACTTTGTTTTTTCACACAAACAGAATCATCAGGCAAAAAGAATAATATATCCTTATAATTTTCAATTAAAATCCCACTTAAGGTTGATGAATGATAAAAATGGAAGGAAGGCATCATGCAGAGCAAAGTTAACAACAGCCCAGCCCAGCCAATATAGTTCACGTCCCACCTGGCCCTATACAAACAGTAACTTGCAGACCTAGTCATTCACATGGCTAAATTTTAAGTCAGACTTTTAGATTGGCTTATTTCACTTGGACACTTTTTTCCTTTTTTCTACAATTCCTCCCAGGTGAAAGAAACCACATCAATAAATGCATCTATGAAACTAGTATACTGCATTGCGGATCATGCTGGTCCAGAAATTACAACCTAAAGTCAAGAACATCAATCACGCAGGCAAAACTGGTCCAGCTAAGACTTGTTCACTCCCTTCTTTTCATTGGGTAACAACCTCAAAGACTCAAGTGATGGATCAATTTGCAGAAACCAATGGCCAAGCAATAACGAAATGACAGTTTAGTGAATTAATTATCGCAATAATGAAATGACAGTTTAGTGAATTAATTATCCTAATCATTCAGAGTATAAAACTAACATCACTTCAGCTGAAACTTGACCAATAATTATAGAGTAGATCGCTAAACCAAAATTTACACGCCATTGTTTCATTATACACTTAAATAAGCTACAACATGATCCAACTAGACCTAGATGAATAGATCTTAATATTATACCGTAACCAAACCAAGTAGGCATCAAATTGAACTTACATATTAGCAACTTAAGCAATGGAAAAGGTAATCGCAATGAAGGAAGATGATTATATAAAAAATAAAGCTATAAGGACTATCAAAACAATTAAAATCTGTTAATTCATAAACAGTGAGGCACAGCCAAACCCTAAGATAAATCGCATCGAAATAAATCCAAATATAGCACCTTCCTGTACTTCCTCTCCGGCCGTCCGTTCTCCGAACACTTGAGAGAATTTCCACTCCAGCGGCTGTGGCACTCCAACAGGAGCCACGGCAGCTTCGGCACCGCCGTTGTTCATTGTTTGCCTCCCAGAAAAACAAGGAAATTAAACCGATTCCACCTCAAGGAACAAAACAAAAGCAAACTCGACGCATCAAAGAGCCGATCTGGCGCTCAGATTCACAACAAAAACGAAATACTTCATCGATTTGAAGCAACCTCCATTGACAAATGCAAGCTCTCGATCGATCATCAATAAGAAACAGCTCCTCGATGATAAATTATCGGGGTTTCTCAATCTCTCTTGTTCTTTTCACCGGCAATGAACATCGATTGGATACAGTTTGAAAGAACAAAAATTAATTAATTTAAGGTAAGAGAAAATGAACGTAGACGAGATTTCACTCTCTCTTCCTTACTCTTTCTCCATCGATTGAGACTTTCACAGTTTTTTCTTTTAATTTTGGGAGAAGAAAGAAAGGAGAAAGGAAATGGAGATTGGAAGATAATGACAGAGCAGGAAATGCGACGTAGCTTTTTGGCTGATTATTGGATCTCCCTCTTACTCTTTCTATTCTCTCTCTCCTTCTTCTTTTTCTTTTTTCTTTTTTTTATTTGGTGATTGATTAATTAAGTGATTTTTTGTAAATTTGGTTGAAATTAAAAAAAGGTTACTAAAAAGAAGAATGGAGAAAAATGGAAATTGATGGGTTAATAGCTAATTGATGAAAACGACATCGACTTCTTGTTTCAATTTTAATAGCCTAACCTTCTCAACTTTATGGATGAGGTTGAGCTTTGAGGCCATGTTTGGCGTAGATTACAATGCTTCTCCCCTTTCTTTCCTTCTCTTCTCTAATTCTCTTTGTTTTTCTTTTGCCTTTAACATTTTCAATCAAAATAACCCATTTGTTCCCAAAAAAATAATCAAAATAACAGCAAGCAAAAAAAAAAATTAAGAAAAAGAAGAATCTTCTGCTTTTGAAAATGTTGATTTTTTTTAAGTTTGGGTACAAAAATGGGAAAAAGGAATTCCCTTTTGTTTTTTCAAACAGAGGAATGTGAAATGCAGGTATATAATTTGTTAGCTTTGTTTGTTGTAAGAAAAATTAAAGTGAATGTGTCTGAATAAGGTGTTTTTTTTTTTGGCCAGGTCTGAATAAGGTTGTAATGGAATGTTTTGTTTTGCTGGCTTAGTACACAAATAGTAACACAAAGTAAAACATGCAACAAAATGTTTTTTCTGTTTACTTGAAAATGAAATAAATAAAACAGCTGTAGGCTCATGGATCCGTTGATTTTCTTTTGTTATTTGGTTTTCTAGAACACGACTTGGAGTTGGACTTCTGCTTGGATGGGGCCGCCCGTCGAGCCTACGGGCTGGATTTATTTGGACCGGGTCTTTTTTTAAATATATTAGAGCTTGACTTGATTCAGCCTGAAAAAAAAATGTACCAAATTGATTAATTATGATAATAACATAATTAAATATAGGGTAATCATTTGATATATCGGCGGTGTAAATTTTGGACTCCATAAGCGGGTTGTGGAGTTGACACATGTCCATTTTCTGAATTAATTAAATTTTAAATATTTCAATTCAGTCCCTATGATATACATGTCACCCTTCAAGACCCGTTTGTACAGTTTGTTAAATTCCATTAACAGTGTATTATATATAAACCCTTAAATATATATACAAACCTCATGAAAGATTAGTTAAAAGATGTGGTCATCAAATACCGGATGGGTTAGTACCGAAAAAATTGTATTTTAATTTAAAATCTAATGTCATTTAGCATAACATGCTTGTGTTGGACATAAAGTTCCACCTTTGTTTTTCCGATGAGGTAAGGGGGAGATGGGGGTTTAAACTCCTCATTCACCACTAGGTAAAAAGAGAGAAGTGAACTCTATACATATTTTAAATACATACATATTTTAAATGGGTCTAAAGATGGCTTAAATCCATATTTTATGACTAAAAATTTATGTAGAATATGATTTTTTATAGTTTAATGGTTGAGCTTTACTGCTTTAGTGAATTCATGAGGGTTTGCTTCTAGTTAAAATTTTGGGACTTGTCCATGTGACAAACTCTTACTTTTTTTTTGGTCGAAAAGACAAGCTCTTACTCTTATTCAAGAAGAATGGGTGATACATAAAAAGTTAGGCATATTTTATAGGATAATAATAACAAATATGCTGAATGAATGTTTTGCTAAGTGGTGATAATTGTCGATAGGGAACTATCTTGTTAAGCTCTCCTCCAAATCTTCTTCCCTTATTAGACGACGACATTGGTGATGTGTTTAGTGTGAGGCTATAGCCCGTTTTGTCAACTTCTTATATACTTATAAGTTATAAGAAAAAAAAAAGTAATAGCCATACGAAACTAAATAAATTCAAAGAGTTTTTTTTTTGTTTGCACGAAAAATAAATTCAAAGAATTTTGAAATGCTTTTATGTTTTATTTTTGTAATAAAGAACAGTTTGCATTACTTAAATAATAGAACGGTACAAAATATTACCAACTGCATCAAGAGCAATAAATTTTTAATACAAAATATTACCAACCGCATCAAGCAGCAACAAATTTTTAATAATATTGGTTGTTTGTAGAGCCTAGTGAACACACCTTCTAAGAGCTCGTTTGACATTGTTTCCGTTTTCTGTTTTCTGTTGCCAATTTTCTGTTTTTAGAAACAAAACAGTGAAAACATGTTTGGCAGGCTGTTTCTGTTTTCAAAAATTTTGGAAACAGAAGCAGTGTTTTGGAAAAAAGTGGAAGCAAGAATTTTGTGTTTTCATGTTTTTCCAAAACACTTTCAAAACACAGAAGCACAATGATGAACAGTAACTCACATGCTTTTTAACCATTTTTTTAAAACTTTTTTATTTAAAAACATACAACCAAAATGTATATCCAAACATGTTTTTGTTTTCAAAAATTTACAGCGCAACAAAAACAAAACGAAAACGAAACAAAAACAAAAAACAGAAAAACGAAAACGATGTCAAACGACCCATAAGTTATTACATAAGTGGGTATCACTGTTAAAACGTGCCAAAGCATCAACACAAGCATTACCTTCTCTGAACATATGCAATATTTAACATATGCGGCAACATTTTTTTGGATAAATAGCCCCTTTGCCCCCTGAACTTTACAAATTTAGGCCAGATTGCCCCCTGAACTTTAAATTGTGCCACTTTGTCCCCTAAATTTGTAAAATCAAGCCAATCTCCCCCTTCACGTGACAGATTCCGTCAAGTCCCATAAAATTTGCTGACGTGGCAAACTTATGCTGATATGGCACTTCCACATCAGCGCTCATGTGGGCCTCACATGACCCAAAATGCTAAGGTGGGGCCCATATGAGTGTTGATGTGGAAATGCCACATTAGCAAAAGTTTGCCACATCAGCAAATTTTATTGGACTTAACGGAATCTGTTAGTCAACCATCAAGTCAGGGGTAAATTGGCTTGATTTTACAAATTCGGGGGTAAAGTGTCACAATTTAAAGTTCAGGGAACAATCTGATCTAAATTTGCAAAGTTCAGGGGACAAAAGGACTATTTAGCCACATTTTTTTGTTTTTAATTTTTGTGATAAGTAGTAGCACTTCTTCCATAAAACCGTATAAAAACTTCATAAATCATGGTAACCATCCATTTTCCATCAACAATTCCAATATTATCTTCTAATTTTGTCCACATTATAATGCTTCGACAAAAGTATCATTTTCCCACTTAAACTTGTAGCGTTTGGACGTTTTTTCCTAATAACTTCAATTTTGGACATTTTACCCCCCGAACTCTCAATTTTGGACGTTTTGCCCCCTTTCAAACGATTAGGTTAACGACACCATGATGTCGCTGACATGACAATGCCATGCGACACAAAAATGCCGTGTGGCATTGCCACGTCATCGGTTTGGTTCGACGTGACAATGTCACACAATCGGTTTGGTTTGACGTGGCAATACCATAACATCAGCATGACGGTGCCGTTAGCCTAATCGTTTGAGATGGGATAGAACGTCTAAAATTGAGAGTTTAGAAGGTAGAATATCAAAATTGAAGTTCATAATGCAAAACGTCCAAACACTACAAATTCCGGGGGCAAAAAGAATATCAAGTACACATTTTATCTCCAAGTACAAACTGAATTAACAACAAGATATACTAATATGGTTGGAAGAAAGACTAGGGCACGAAGGGGAAAAAAACAGAAAATAAGAGGCAGCTTGACAAAGAATAGAAAAGTACTAAAATTTACTTGCAACACTTTAGTATTAAATTTTAAATTTCTTTTTTTTTTGTTATCTTTTTGAACTGTCATTGGCTCCAATTCAAATTCGCAACATTACCAAAATACCCCCAACTTCCCTCCCCTTTTTCAATTCTAAACTACTCCTCCGCATTACTAGGGTTTCACTCTCACACTGCAATTCCGTTCCACCGCACTCTCTGATTTTCCCTCCAACAATTCACTCTATTTCAAAATTTCAATTCTCTAAACCGAAAAAGAAAAATGATCCAAATGGAATCGTATTCAAATTCCGTCGCCACCACTCCTAAACCGCCGGACACTTTTCAACCGATGCTATCAGAATCCATCCACCGGTTTTTAACCCAATACCGTTCCGGCGCAACCGATTTCTCCAATTTCATCTCCATTTTCTCTCGCTTGCTCCAGAATTCACCCGATCCACCCCTCGAATTCCTCTGGTTTTACTCCGCCGTAACTTTCCACTCCACTAAATTTAACTCTCCGAACTCAATCCCAGTTTCAAAGGACCTTTTTCAGTTGCTGGTATCTTGCTCTACTTCCTGCAATGCATTTAAAAGAATCTCCGTGCTCGCTCCCGTTATTTATGAGCTGTTCCGTTTAGCTACTGATCAGAAAGAGTTAAAAAAAGGAGTGGAGAGTCTGTTGGAAGGGATTGTGAGTTACATTAGCATATGCTGCGGCGTGGAAGCTGCAGGAAACGACGATTTGAGTTCGAGTTTTGTGGAGTTATTGCGTGTTTGGATGGTGGATAGAGCTGGAAAGGATGAAGGTGAAAGGAGAAATGACTTGAAGGCGTTTTTTCCCATTGTTAGTGAAGAAGTTCGAAAAGTGATTAGTGGAGGATGTGGGATTGGGTATTTGTCTGGTGTTGTTATGTGTCAGGCTTTTCTGCTAAAATTGTGCTTGAAATTTGAGGCTGGCATTCCAAAATGGCAGTTGGAGAAAGATGTGCACGATTGTGCCGTTCAAACGATAACAGGGTTTCGGAACTTTTACTTTCTGGGTAAGCCTCTATCTCTTGTCTGGCCTTTTTCACCGATAAGTTTGAAAATTTGTGTGTTTGAAGCTTTCTTTCTTAACTGTTCTAGAATTGTCTAAACTTTATTAACTCCTATTAGTGCTGATTTTGCTAATTTGATAGGGAAGAAATCGTTTGTCCTTTCTCAGATGTTGAGTAACATGTGTTTGACTTTGATATGAAATTATAAATGCATAAATCCCCAGTGACACTCGAACTAATTGTTTTTGCCTTTTTCATGTTTTCATATATTGCAAATAGCAAAACCTTATTTGGTTAAACTTATAAGCGGAAGAAAAATAAAGACTGACCCAAACATGGTAGATGCACATTGAAGTACCAATGTCCATTCTCTTTTGATATGCATGCATGTATGTATATGTGCATGTCAAAACATGCCTTGGAAAGCAATTAGCAACCACTCAAAGTCGCAATCAAGTATGAGTATCACCCTTGTGGACAAATATTTGATTGACATGTTATGTATAAAGCCACTTTGGGGAATCTAATGTCTTCAACTGCTGGACAAGGCTTTTTTCCCTAGCTTAGTGCCACCAATGACTTGATATTCCCTTTCTTACTAAGGCTTTTGTTTTTATTCTTCTTCTGTTCAGCTGTTGATGTTAGTAGTTCTAATTCATTGTTGGTGCATAACAGATATCCTTTTCAGGATGCTATTGGAACCAGTTTTACCTGTCACCATTTTACTGGTCAGTTTATTCAATTTTATTGCTTTAATTTTCAATGTATCCCTTCTTTGTATTCAAAAGGTAGCTTTTAAGAAAGCCTTGGTTAATCAACAAGGGAACTTCATAGTCTCTCTCTCTTCTCAAATCATAGGGATAGCATTTTCCTTCTTTAGAATGTTCAGAATGAAAATTGCAACAAGGTGTTGAAAAGAGACTAGAAAAGTATATAACTATTTGTCAGTCACCTGAGCATTTTCTTGTTACTATGTGAGATCTAGTCTCCTCCCTGCTTTCTGCTTTTATCATCAATTATCATTGTGTTTGTTAATTGTGGTTACTGTACTAAATGCATGTTTTTAGACATCAGCTTCATTTTATTTCAGGGCCATGGAAATGAGGTTCTTTTAAGAGAAATTTTGTATGATGCTGTGATGATGATGGACCACACGTTCCTCAGTCCCCCAGGGGGAATTCCGCTACCTGGGAAACAATTAAAAAATCTTGCTTTGACATGGTCTTTTGTTGCTGACAATGCCATACGGTCAGTGAGGTATGATTATGAATGTGGAGACTGTGGCAGGATGAAAATTGTTATTTATTAGCATATTTCATCCAATAAATCTCATGAGCCATGATCTAATGCTACAGGGAGAATGGTAATCAAATGAAAGCTGTATCTTATATAAATGCTTTCTCTGGATCTTGCCTACCCTCTCAGTTGATCAAGTGGGTTACCAGTCAGGCTGGGATGGGGGACAAAGCAAGGAGCCTGAATGTTTCCACTCCAGTAGCTCTTATCAGTGAGTTGCCTGCTATCTCTACGCTCTTGTCATTTGTTGTCACTTGTCAGGACTCTGGAGTTCAGCACCTTTTTCAATGGATTGTCCAGTTGAAGAATGTGAAGTTGCTATGTGATGATATGAAGATATTTTGTTCTTACTGTTGTCTCAAGTGGAGCGTATGTTATCAGTAGAGAAGCCCTGCATTAAACGTCTCACTCTTCCATAGCTGAAAGGCCAAGTTTGGAAAGACATCTAACTATAGGATGCACTTGATTTGTAATTCTTTCCTCTTTATTCAAATACTTATTTGACTTTGGTTCCTTAAGTATCTAATTATAAAGTGTTGCATTTTCAGAGTGGCTACTCGTCATTGAAGGTCAAGGGGTGACAATATTTGAGTGCGATATCTCCAAGGTTTATGCCAGGGCAGTGGTTTGCAAGTCAAGGGTTGAATATGAGATCCCTGTTGTTAAGACCAATGGCAAGAACATGGGTGAGAATCTTTTTCACTTGGTTCATGAAGGGAAAGATGACAAGAAACCTGACGGTGATATGGAGATGATTGATTCTATAGATACATTTCCCTTGGCTGCTCCGGGCTTGATGAAGTCAACGACTGACGTTGTGAGAAAGCGCAAAGAAGAGAGCAATGGTGAAGAGGAAAAGCCTGTCAAGTTTGTCAAGTATCACTTTCATGAAAATTTGGTAAAGGAGAAGCTCTTGTCTCTGGTTAATGATGACGGTTTGAGTAGTGGGAGTGAGGTTGACAATCCAGCTATGGATGAAGATGTGAAAGATATGGAACCATAATTTCGAGAAAAGGTGGTCATACAGTAACATAGTACTGTATTTTGAGGTTGGTGGCATGCTGATAATAGTAGAGAAGCAGCTCTTGATCTTTTTGTCCATTTGCAGGCTGAGTTTATTAAGTCACACAAGTTGATAATTGCGTTCTGTGGCTGAAGAAATCAGTATTTTGTCATCATTGAGTGATGGCTTCTCACTTCAGCAGCGGCTCCTAATTTCCCTCCTAAATTGTTCACTATGCCGTTGTAGAGGAAATATTTAAGTCTTAAATGTAGTATATGATCTATCTACGCAGAGTAATCAAATAGCATTAGAAGTGAAAATATCTGCCGTAATAATTTCATTTTTCATCTTACAATGCTATGAATATGATCTCTTGAAATTACTGGCTTCGGCTATTTGGGCTTATGGGCCCGGAAATTTGAAACTAACCATATATATCTTTCAAAAGCCCAAAAATCCCAGTCCAAACTCCAAACACTATGCTGGGATCTGTCAAATAGACTTATAGTAGTCTTTTTTTTTCTTTGAAAAAAGTCTCAGTCTAAGGACAAATCAAGTCATGCACTTTAAAGGCAGTCTAAAGAATGAAAACATAAAAAGGGACACCGAAAATGAAATGCCCATTGTACTAAAAATATAGCTATAAGCTTATAAGGCTATAACTTAAGGAGGCTTTAAGATGGGTTTGAGACCTTGTGTACGCAGTTATTCTTGTTGGGAGACTCATTTACTATAATCAGATGCGTGACGCGGGTTTGATCCGGATTAGTCATGATAAAACCCTAGATACCGGATGGGATAAAAAAAAACGAGACTTTAAGATAAGAGCTCCAAAGACCAAAATGCAAATCCTACATCCACCAAAAATAAAATGCAGATCCTACCGACACTATTATATTATATTCGCAGCTTGGTGTTACATGGTAGACCACACAGATTTTTTTTTAAAAAAAAAAAATTGCATTGCAATAATCTTTTTTACCTTTTCTTTTTTTTGTCCAATTTTTTTACCTTTTCTTTGAAGAAGGAATGAAAATTGAAATGAAGAAAAGGCCGATTTGTCCATAAAACTAGACTTTAGTACATCACGTTTAATTCATGGTAGGTCCAACCCGAAAACGCTCTCCAACCATAAGATAGCAAAGCCCGAATGATTCATCACTTCTATTTTTAATTTAATAAATACTACACACTTTATTTTATTTAATTTAATTTGAAAAATAAATGATTATGAATTTGATCAAAACACAAATTAGTCTTAGAACCATGGACATCCCAATCATTACAGAGCAATGGCCTGTAATTTAAGCAAAAACAAAGAATTTGTATTCATAAACTGACACGTGTCTCTCTCCCCGTGAAGTGATTACTGTGACGTGAGGGCACGAGAATTTCAAAATTTCCACCAAACTCCTCCTTTTCCAGATGCTGCAGACATGCCACGTAAGCTGTGGATTGCAACTCTGAGGCCTTAATTGGAAATCGCTGCACATTTTTCTCTTAAAACTTTGCTTTTGTCCAAATCTTCATTTTCACTTTCCAATGAACATTTAAATGCCAATCAACTAATCATTTCGCCGACACTTATTATATTTTTATTACTATCAATTTTTTTTTTACATTTTTTAAGGTAAAAATGAATAGAAGCACGGTCAGAAATGGCTTGATGGTAGAGTGTTGGATTTTTATAGTTCCAGTATACCTGAATCATGGGGTCTTGAGTTCTGGGGACCATGATGTCTTCGGTTATAGTCTCACGGAATGTGAGTTTAGTTTGTTATAATTTATTTGTTTGTGTATTTGGTATGTTTGATAGTTATAGATGAAATTAGAGATTTGGCAAATAGATGATTTATGTACGCTTTAATTTGTAAATAGGGAAGTTAATGTATTTGCACATTCTCTAACTAAGATTGAGCTTAAATAATCGTGTGGTGTGAGACTTTGTCTCCCAATATTTATAATCTCTGATTATTGATTAATGAAAATGATTATTTGATTGGATCGGAATGAATAGAAGCCAAAAGGGAAAGAAGAGTAAGAATAATATAATTTGAAAAAAGAAAAAGAAGCTTCCCTTTCGCTTTACATTTAGAAACAAAATAAAGTGGAGGCAAATTATATATGGTACGACCATATAGATTTTCATTACATTTGTCTTTTTATCTTCATTTTTTTTTGTCAGAATCTTTTTTCCTTTTTCAAATGTAAAAAACTCAACCATAATTAAAAATGCAATAAACATTAATGAAGCTTTTGGAGTAAATCCCATTACTCGGATCTCTAATAAGGCTTATAAACATGGGTGATGGGTCGACTCAGTTGGAGGACCACGGCTGTGTCGGTGCTGACCGTTACAAGGCAGGGCTGGGTTTTTGGTGGAAAAAGGTATACAAAAATGGAGAAATTTTGTGTATTGTATAGACAACCTCACGTGTACATGGTTGACTTTGAAGCCGATTTAATAATTTTTTGCTCTGAATTCACTGTTTCCATAGAGATTTCACTCTCTTGTCAAGTACTAGTACTAAACTAAGAACATAGCCCTAGAGAGAATTTAGATGGATTTATTTTTATTCACACTTTCATGGAGAATTGAAGATCCTGCATTGAAATAAGTGTAAATAAGAAGATTATTAATTACTATCAAGATCTGAATTCAAGATTACCATTCTCTGAATCATTTCAATTACAAATACTTGTATGGTTGAATAAAAAGTATATAGATATCAAATTCGAGTTTTATTAATGTAAAAAAAAATTGATATTATAATAACTTTTTTATAATTGGAATCTATATCATTCATGATCAAATATGACTATGAGGTACTTATAAGTTATAACCTGATTCAGTGGCGGATCTTCGTGGTATGTTGAGGGGGCCATGGCCCTCCCAAAAGTTGAAAATTTCTCTTGGTAGTATAACATTTCTATGTAACCATGCTTTAAAATTTTCAATTGGTCCCTCCAAAATTTAACTTTTCATGAAATAATTTATAATGACTCCCTCAAACTTGCATGTCAAGATCTGCCTCTGCCTGAATTTATATCTAAATACTCAAGAAATCAAATCCCATTGACCCACCCTAATGTACAAAAAAAAGAAGTACTAAGTTTTTCACTAGCCAGGGAAAGAAATGAACTACAATATGAGCACCTCTATGTTGGAGACATATAAAATACCATTCACAATTCGGAAAAAAAAAATGGAGAAAGAACAAAAGAAAGAAAATTGAAAACAAACGAAATTTGCTAGAAAATCAAAAACAAATTAAATAACGTGATGAAATAGGAGAAGTGTTGAGCCACACACAAATATATAAATCTATACTTTTTATGCCACGAGTGCTGCTAAAATATCCACATCCGATTACTCTAAATTACACACAAATGGCTGAAAACTTGAAAGGACTTGAGAAAAAAAAAATATTCCCATGTGGATCAACATCAAAAAGAAGAATCCTTTTAGTACAAAAAATAAAATTTAAGAATCATTTTTTTGTAATTTAAATGAGGTTGTTGGGTTAATTCTGAAAACTAAACAAAGAAAATAAAGAAAGAAAAAAAGGACATTAGAACTTACAAATGTGTACTTTGCCAGTTTCCTAGCTAGCTAGTCAAAGATTCGAGATTAAGACTACCTTTGATTAGCAGCAAAAATGATGAAATATTCACTTTGATTATAAATTTCTTGATTGAATCAGCTGCTAGTCATTGTTTGCCTTTGGGACAGGCTCAAAATTAGCTAAAAATGGTTAAAGAATAGATGATTATGGTGCTAATTGCCATTGTTAGACAGCCAGCTTAATTATTTTCTACCCTTTCATATCATGGCAACATGGGAATGGATCCAAGGTCATGGAGGACATAAAACTTTCCAATTAAAAAAAATATTATCACAACATTAATTTCAGATTTGGTTTGAGATATATATGATAATTATTTTGGGTGTTAATAATAATATTATTAATTAAAATCATGATGTAACTGCATGATATTTTGAGCTTATAGAATTTATGATCAATTTAAGCATTGAATTGATAGTACTACTGTATATCAAAAAGTTGGAAAGGTCCCAACTTATAATTTTATTATTATTTTTGCATTCTTATTTTATTTTCTTTTGAGAAAAACATTCTTATTTTCGAAACTATTTATTAATATATACGAGCCTCTTAAGGTATATATAGGTGGGTTTTCTAAATACATACAACCAACCATGAATATACTATATAGTATTGGTAAAATAAAAGCTTATAGAATTAAAGGAAGTATATATAGATTCAAATTCAATTAACTTTAACTTTGATAAAAGGATATTGAATTCGTGAAATCATCCATGTCTATAGAGAAGGAAACCGGTATACAGATTTCTTAGCGAATTTAGATCAAGATTGTCATCAGGACTCTATGGTGTCGTTGGATCCGTCCTCATGACTGCTTCCTTTGATCGAACAAGACGCTAATGGCGTTGCTGTTCGGAGAACTTAAATGACTTTGTCGGCATTTTTTGTAAAAAAAAATATCAATTGGATAGAGGTAATTATTATGTAATAAATAAGCAAATATAACTTTGGACAAATGCATATTTAATTTTCAATAAAAATTTTGAGATTACATCATTAAATTATAGACTACAGGGTCTACAGCTTTATATATGAAAAATAAGAAGTTTAGGGTATATTGTGAGGTAAAATGTCTAGTTCTCAAAGTTTGAAAGTGCCTCATTTTAAAGTAGCAACTAAAAACAAAAACAAGTGGCTTGAAAAACTAAAAAAAAAAAAGGTCATAATCTTGATGAAAATGTTGTTAACCCACTCATTACTTAAAAACAAAAATATAGCTTTAGCAAATTTGAATGCTGGATGGTGATTTTGTATCTGAATGACAAAAGAAAATATTAAAATTATGGCTTTCCCAAAACCCATTTGTTTTTGTTTATAGTTTTCTTTATAATTACTACTACTCATATGGTGTTCAAATAGTAATAGTTACTTATTCATGTAATTTTTCTTCTGTTTGTGGGGATAAAAGAAAAAGAAAAAGAACAAAACGTTTTTAAAATTAGAGTAAAACGACATGAAAGCGGTACGAAGAGGGACTTGCGGGGGTTACTGTCTGGTGAATGGCAATGACAGATACCAACTTGAACCGAAAACGACTTTGCAATGTTTGCATGCGTTGGATTGGGATGGGCTTTATGGGCCCCATTTCAATCTAACCCGTTTGATGTCTCAACTATTTGGATCCTGTGGCTGATAGCCCGACTTCGCATCTTTTATCCAATTTTAATTTTAATTCATCATCATTTCTTCTCCCTATCTTACTTTTTTTTGTTTCTTATTATTATTTCTAAAGAAATAGCCCCATTAATTTACTATAATAATTTGTATAGTGATTATTAAAGTCATGAATATAAAGTATTCATATTCATATTCATATTCGAAAGTGAAATTGAAATTAAATATAAATGTACAAAACTCATTGTTATTATTAGATATAATAATAAAATAATATGACACACATCATACAATATATTGTTTTATTTTGTTCTTTTTTCTTTTGGGTTAAAGCTTTATATTGTTCTTAAAATTTTTGCATAATTACGTCAAGTACTCTTATTTTTTGGTATATTTACAAGTTAATCTTCTTCGAGCCGGATTGGTTGGCTATGGGGGTAAAACTCTCCCAATAATGATTTTCTCCATTCTCACAAGACTCGAATCCAAAACATTGCTTTGAACCAACCATTTGTTGGTTGTCAAGTACTCTTATTAACATAAAATTAAGTCGTATCGAATTTTTTCTATTGATTCAACAAGTAATTGATATATATTTACAATTTTTTATGAGATTATATTAAATAGATTGATTTCAATTGAAGCATTTCACTAACGATAATATTTTAGTGTTAATAAATCAACATTATTCCAATTAGTTTGAACAAAATCTTTCATGGCAAATGCCAACAATATAAAAACAAAAATAATAGATACAAATAAAATAGTACTACTAATTGTTAACTTATAATTTATAAATTAACCAAACGGTTGAGCTCATTTGATTGGATGACAGATAAAAACAAAGTCAACAGATTAACTATATAACCTAACCCTGAACTTAGTACTAATCAGAACATACTTAAATGTGAATAACAATAAAAAATTTTAAAAAAGGTTTAAGAGGGGTTTTTAGTTTTAATTAAATTACTAAAATCATAAATCACAAAAAAGGGGAAAAAGAAAAGGAAGCAAAATAGACATATGAGGCAAACAAGTAAATTGCAAAAGGAAACGAGGGTAATATTGTAAAAACGAAGAAACTGTCGGCCTCTTAACCGGGGTTAAATATATACCCAAGACCCAAGTTAAGGCCTTGCTTGTACGAAACCCGTGTGAATTGTGAGTTTTCTAGGTGACAGATCCAGCGTCGGTGACTCGGGCCGAGTTAACCACGAGTTAAACTTGCAGTTTTAGAGAGAGAGAGATGGACAATTTTAAATTTTTTAAATTTTAATTTATTTTCTCGTTATTATTTTAATTTTAATAGAGAGAGAAAATCTGAAAAGGAGAGACAGAGAGGGAGATTTAGTATATAAGGCATGGAAGGCAATTCTAAAATTGCGTCTCCATTTTGAGAGAGAGAGAGAGAAAGAGAGAGGGAAAATGGCAGATTCTAGCGATTCAGTTTCCATTGATATGGAAACGATCTCTCTTGGCGGCAAGGTAACCTGCATTTTCTCTTATCTTATAGTTTGGTTACCGGGAAAATGCGGATATGGAAGATAATAAGAAATTGAAAAATTGAAATTGCCTTCCAAAGTTCAAGCTTGTTAATGCACCTTTCTGGATTTTTCTTTATCTGAGTCAGATTTTGCTTCTATTTCTTTTTTGTTTGCTGCAAGGTGCAAAGCAGATATTATTATTATTCTGTTTATCATAGACAATTTATTTACTACTTTTTATTGCATTTATTTTGAATGATCACGTATTTCTTTCTAGTCAACTGTTTAATGGCTTCTAATATTTTCCAATTTGTGAAGCACCTAGATTAATTAAAATGGATGTTTTTAATGATGTCTTTCTTTTGTTATACTATCTGCTTTATATTCTAGGCAAAATGAAATCTTAGACTAGTAATTTGTTAATTCATGTGAAAATGCTTTTTCAAATTTGGATAATATGTCTAGATTAGGAAAAAAGTTAGGTTTCTTAAAAGTTTCTGCTGCACATGCAAACTCTATCTAGTCAGAATATACTTAACTTGGGCTATGCATGAATAATTTATCTTTTTAGAGTAATAAATGACACCCAAGTTACTTAGGCTCTCATTAGTCATTACCAAGCTATATAATATGCTATATTTTTCCAAGTTGGTGGGATGTTAGAACCAAGGCAATTCTTTTTGGTTTGATGGTAATTCATTTTGATTCCTTTGTTTGCTTTTGAGAAGGTTTACAAATGAATAACAATGTCTTGAAAAATTGGTCTGCAGGAGTACCTTGTGAAAACTCAACATGGTCCAATTTCTGTTGCTGTATTTGGAGACCAAGATAAGCCAGCTCTCATCACCTATCCCGATTTAGCTCTAAATCGTAAGTAATATGGAAAATCTTATTGTACCATCTATTTTCCTTATGCTTCTCTTCTTAGGACAAAACATGTGTCTGCAAACTCTATGATGATTAATCTTTTTTTGGGTAAAAAATTCAGGCTAAAAAGGGTTCAAAAGTTCGAGTTTTTATCACATAGATATTGTTTAAGACCTAAGATCTTCATTTGTTATTTGATCATATTGCATGAGACTTTGAGTCTAATGTTTTTAATTTTGGCCAAAGTTTTACATGATTCTGTGAGATTCTAATATGTCTTAAATTTGTAAAACAATTTTCAAGATTTTCACCTCGACCATGAGCAATTCTTCACCTGATACTTCAGGTTTAACCTAAACCTTTACTTATGTGGGACTTTGCAGATATCTCCTGTTTTCAAGGCTTGTTCTTTTGTCCTGAAGCTAGTTCCTTACTCCTCCACAACTTTTGCATATATCATATAAGTCCTCCTGGGCATGAGGTCAGTTCTATTTATGATTTAATCTTTTATTTGCTGTTTTAATCACTTTTCGTGGTTGAATCCTATAATTCACATCTTTCTTATCCGGGACTTTCTTCAAGAAATATTGCAGTTAGGAGCCGGCCCAATCGGTTCTAATGAGCTTATGCCTTCCGTTGATGACTTGGCAGATCAGATACTCGAGGTTCTCAACTTTTTTGGGTAAGCATATAATTTTTTAGTTACTTTATTTGCTTTTTCTTACTGAGTGTCTGCTGATTAGCAACTTATTTTACTGTATACTCTTATGCCTTAGACATTCTTTGGTACATTCTATGTTGTTATGATGGCTGGTAATTGTCATAGTAGTTGTCTGAAAATGTTGTAAATGGATGCACCTACCACCCTTATATAATTCTTAAGCTCTCACTTTCTCCAACATATATGTTGTCATTGTTAATTATTTATGTGGAAAAGAATAAACAATAAAGGCAAGGAAGCTGATATTCTCATCCTTCTAACTCTTTTTTTCTTTTAACTTCAGGCTTGGTGCTGTAATGTGTATGGGGGTTACAGCTGGAGCATATATTCTTACCTTGTTTGCAGTAAGTCAGCCACCTTGGCATAGTATACAGAAAATTTTCTTTCTCCCCTTTTCTGTTTTCAAATAAATATCCATGTGCTCTTTTGTAGTCTAGGAAATAATTGTTTGTGTATTTTGTCTTCATAGATGAAATACCGACAACGTGTCCTTGGGTTAATACTTGTGTCACCCCTCTGCAGAGCACCCTCTTGGACAGAATGGTTATTAAATAAGGTTCCTGTTCTGAGCCTTTGTTATTTTCCTCTCTCTTAGGGGTTAAACAATTGTGTGCTTAGATGGATTTATATATTTTCAGGTGATGTCAAATTTACTTTACTTTTATGGTATGTGTGGAGTGGTGAAGGAGTTATTGCTTAAGAGGTACTTCAGTAAGGTATTTTTCTGCTACAAAAGTTTCTGCCATTTATCTTTGGTTTTAGAATTAGACTAGTAAAGTGACGAGGTTCTGAATGACAATTGCAGGAAGTTCGTGGTAGTGGTCAAGTACCAGAATCAGATATAGTTCAGGCATGCATAAGAGTTAGTACTTCAGCTCCTCATATTTGCCTCTAAAATTACTATTCCAATTGTAGTAATGAAATATAATTAGTTTGTGTCATGGCACTTTGCTGACATGTGATAAATTTCTTATTCCACTGTAGTTGCTTGATGAAAGGCAGAGCATAAATGTTTGGCAATTTCTTGAAGCTATGAACGGGTAATGCTTGTCTCCATAATATATAGACTAGGTTTTCTTTTGAAGTTTTTAAAATAGGTTTCATGCAGTCGGTTTTCTTATCATCTTTTCCAGGGGAAAAGTAAAAGAAATCTCATGATAGTTCTTATTTATTTTCTTTCAGGAGACCTGACCTTAGTGAAGGATTAAGAAAACTACATTGTCGTTCACTAATATTCGTCGGGGAGAACTCCCCGTTCCATTCCGAGGCTCTTCACATGACAGCAAAACTCGATAGAAGATATAGTGCTTTAGTGGAGGTATGCCAACGGTCTATCCCTTATTTAATGGGAGTATAATATCTTACATGCAGCTTTCAATATCGTATGGTAGTGAGCTTACTACTCGGAAATTGTGGAACCTACAGGTTCAGGCATGTGGGTCAATGGTGACAGAGGAGCAGCCTCATGCGATGTTGATACCGATAGAGTACTTTCTGATGGGATATGGCTTATACCGGCCAACTCTAAGCCTCAGCCCAAGGAGCCCGTTGAGTCCATCGTGCATCTCTCCGGAGCTTCTTTCGCCGGAAAGCATGGGCTTGAAGTTGAAACCGATTAAAACCCGGATTTCTTTGGAAGTCTGAAGAAGAAGATGAAAGAGTAAGTGCAAGATCACTCTTTTTTGTAATCTATATATATGCAAGGTATTTGTAACATCATTTGACCGGTTGGTGGCGATAAGAGAGGATTTCTAGCTAGAGGATTGTAGATAGAGAAAAGTACAGACAGAAGAAGAAAAAGGAGATATTGCCATTCTTTTATTTGTAACCATAAATGTTAGCTGAGGTGAAGTCATCTGTAAATGATCGGAATAATTATTTACTAGAGAAAAGCCAATAATATATAATGATAATAACAACGGGAGAGAGAGATTGGTGAAAATCAACGCCTTCCGTTTATTATTTTCTGTGTTTAATTTTGTTCAACTTGATTTTGCCTCTTTTTTTGTACTTGAGAAGAGTCACCTATCTGTAAGAAACTTGTTTAACAAGGTCCTTCACCATTTTGTCAATTTCCTTTAATTAACCAACTGACAACGTCAGTTAAAATTAGTATGTAATTTCTTAAAATCTCCCATTAATGCAAAATTTCAAGCATTTTCCAGGTTCATATCTTGTTTTTTTGTTTTTGGGGTTCAAATCAAATTTCCTTCCTGGGTGAAGTGAAGGTGACAGTTAATCAGTTAATTTTCTACTTTAGTTACCGTTATATCCATTTAGAGTGAAACAGTAGCAAGTTGTGCGCACAGTACAAACTTATATATGCAGATAATTATTATGGCTTCAACTGTTGATGATTCAATGAACCACTCTTCTTTTTCCAACTTAAACATGGTGGGGTCTGTTAGCCCATTACGGTGCTGCACTGCTCTTGATTTGCTAAATCATATTGCTAATATAGTTCTATCCGTTGAATAATGGATTCATGTCACTTTCCCAGGAAAAATAAGAGAGAAAAAAGAAACCCCTCATTATAGCAATAGCTTCATTTCCGTCATTATCACTTTCCAGGAAAATAATTCGTAGAAGAATCACCCAATGAAAGTGAATCAAAGATTTAAACATTGGCATCGCTTAATATCCTCAAATCACACCTGTTCGATCGATGCCACAATTTCTAGTCAGATTAATCTGCTTCACTTTGCAATTGCATCTCTGTTGATGCAAAAAAAATACCGACAATCAGCATTACATAGATCAAGCTCGAGCGAGACTCGCAAGAGAGTAAATCGTTAGAAAAAGGTCCCCTGTGGTGTTTGAGGGGGACCTCCTCCGACGATCAAGTCAGTGAGATCCACTTTCAGTGCTTGTGAGTGTTTGTGGTGGGTGTGATAGAACATAATATCACATAATAGAGCTTAGCTAGAGTATAATTGAGCTTAATAGAACCTAATGAGGTAGATGATCATACCTTAACTATTTATATAGCTTAGAGATTAGGGTTTTCCTAATTATAAAACAAAATAAATTAGGATTTTTGATCAAACATGATCTTCAAAGAATATAAACATTCTAATGTATATGATGGATATATACTATGGATTTTAGCCCTTTTCCCCAAATTTTAACAATCATTTTCTAAGCAGAAAGAGTGGCATATATGCATCCAAAAATTATCAAATCAAACAAAATACTCCTAATTTCTTTTGTTGAAGAAATTTAATAAGTCCCGCCGGCCCTAAGTCCTTAGGGACGACAGGAAGCAGAAAGAGTGGAGTTTGATGTGATATATGTTGCAGAATAAGTTTCTTTCTTTGCCCACTAAATAATGAGGTTTCGGGCTCTGTTTACAACTCTTCTTAATATCTTATTCCTACGTGTCATAATCTAGTTGGAATTTAACTAGTTTACCCCACAAACAAATCATCAAGTAGAATTAAGAAAAACATTTCTCGAGCAAAAATAAACTTACACCAAATCTTTCTTGTTTTTGGAACCTTGTAAGTGTTATTTAATGGAAGAAATTTCGATTGAAGGGCAGGGGCAGGGGCAGGGGCAGGGCCAGGGCCAGGGGGATTTTGGTTTTGGTTTTCAATCAAAAGTTGGAAATGACAATTGACAAATAGCTCAAAAAAGAGTTTGATTTATCTCTTGATGCTGAGCTTTTACAATGCAGGAAGCAGGATTGGAAAGAGTGGTGGTGGTCTAGACATCAAACAGCTTCAAATTTTCATATCAGAACCAAATCAACCAATTCATAATTCTTTGTGGAACAACTTTTAGCCGCCATTATATTATATATTATACACTACAAATATATTTGTGGCCTTTTCTATTTAATTTCAGAAACATCATAAGTACATTGGAGACCCAAGAATTCCCCCATGCACATTAACAAAAAGGGTTCATACCAATTAATATACTAATTCCCATGTAATTTCTACTATGAATTCATAATGTTTTCAACCAAGGAATTCCTGTAGAATAGAATATATTAATATTATATATATAATGATAATTATAATATATACTGGTACTAATTTGATGATAAAGGTTCCAACTATATGTAGCATTATGTACAGTTGTAACCTTCTTGTATTTCTTTCCTAATCAAAATATGCAGGGTCTCTTTGTCCAGTTGATATAGCTTCCTTCCTACAGCTTCAATTGAAATTGAATCTTTGATTGTTGATGCTTATTTGGCTTCTTTGGTTGCTGTTGGTTCCTTCCTCGTTTTGCCGAGCCTTTCTCCTGTTCATCTCCGAGTACATTTCCTCTATCATTGGTTTCCATAGTCGAACACGAGCATTTATGAACCAGTTGGAGACCTGGTCATTCATTGAGCCAGATTTACAGAACGAATTAAGGAATGTTTTGATTCTGATATAAACAGAGGAATAAAACACTGCACCATCAAAATTTAAGTCCAAAGATTGCTACAAAAGCCTCTTTTATACCTGGCTCCTTGTCAAGCCACTTTTTATTGCAAGTAAATGTTTCTCTGCATCCTTAGGGTACCTGCAATTGCAAACAGGAAATCTGTCAAAATGGTGCAAAACTATGCCCATTGTTATTATGCATATATGTGAAACAAGCACACTATTGTTTGTCCTAGTTGACTGAGGAAAAATGGTAGTTATTATGAACAAAATATAAACAGCAAATTCTCTAGTAAGAAGCTCACGGGTGAAGAAAGTTCTGAAACATCCATGCACGTAGAACTGATACAGACTTCTCAGGCAACCCTCTTTGTGGTCTCCATAATTGATCTTTCTTCTTTAGCTGCTGTAAAGCCCATTGCTCCTGGATGAATGTATCCTGAAATGATTTTTCCCGGCCCCTTGTGCTTCCGCTATCAAAATTTGCTCCCATTGCAAGGATTTGATTGCTGATCCTCTCTCTCAGGTTTTTGTATAAGAAAGAGATTGTTTGTAGAGCAAAACGAGCGTGCACCTGAGGATCCAACTCAGTTGCAGCATGGAATGCAGATATAACTGTATGAATCTCATCTAAGCACTGACTGTATCTGTCATCAACCTAAGAAGATTGCAACCTATATTAAGTCCTATAGTGCTATGTCAAATGCACCACAAAATATGGAAAAGAGAGTAAAATGAGAGGGGGGGGGGGGGGAGGGGGTAGGGGGTGGAATGAAAAAACAAAACAAGAAAAATAAAAACAATAACTTAAAATTTTTGCTAGTGGATAAAGGATCCTGATTGCTTGACAAAGCCAACTTGCTCAACTAGAGGTCTCAAGGCTGGAATCAAGGTTATTTCACCGTATATCCTAAAAGAATTTTTAAGTTATGAACTTCAGCCTAAAGTATTTGTCCACGTATCGTTTGCATCCCTCTATGTTTACATTTCAACAACTCAGGAAGTTAAGCAGTTTATATATCATAGTCCAAGATGACAATTGAGGCAAACCAAATACTATGATTCTAGCAGGCATAAATTAGACCAACATACCACTTGCAGTAGAGCCAGCAGTTGAGTTCTCTTTGCCTCAGCTGCCCGGTTTCGTACTTCTGGCTCTAATTGAACCTCAGAATTACCATTGACATCAAGAAGCTCATTTGGATCCATCAGTGGCATCCCTCTCCCTGCTATACAGCTCGAGGAGAACGGAGTGGTTCCTCCTGCAATGCTCACCTGATCCAGATTTTCTAGTGAATAGCTTGCAAGTTGAGCTAGTATTTCCTGAACTCCATGAAGATATCTTGATCCTGATATCAAATGAGATACTTGAACTGGTCCATACGAACCAAAACTCAGAGACAGCTCCCTAGCATTAGAAGAAGTTTGTTCTGAGCCTAACCTTGTTGTACTCGAGCAGCCATGATTTGCACCAGAACAGTTAATCTCAGAGGACTGATCAGGGATACCATTACCACTAATGACAGCAGGGAGAGATGTGGCAAGACTTAAAGAAAGCTCACTACTATGTTTAGAGGGACCACAAGGATAATCTATGCTCATATTTGCTTCATTGGATGATATCCACCCATTTGGATCCGCACATCCCATTGATGAAAATGGTTGAAACGTTGTTCTCAATGGAGGTTTACCAACAAGCTCCAGAGGAGCAGGAAACTTATCAAAATCCCACTTACTGGTAAAATTACCAAGTGCTTCATTGAATACAGAGTTCACAGAGGTTACCAGTGAAGAATTTAAGCCATCAGAACACTCAGTTGAAGTGTAAGTCCTAAAATCCAGGGGGTAGATGGAAGGTGCTGCAATTGCCATCTCGTTGAAGTTTTCTTGAGGAGCACACTTTGCAGGTGGAGTAGAAGGAATTGGTGTTCTGCCCATGAAGTGCTCTTGAACTTCAATGTTAACTTCTGAACCTGAATCGCCAAGTGATGGTGAAGCATCACACACAACATTCCTTCCAAGAGATGTGACCAATGATGCATTCGAGTCAAAGAACCTTGCTCGGTTAGTTATGTGTAGATCAGCACAGAGATCACTGATAAATTCTCCTTGTGCTGATGGAAGCACTGGAAATCCAGCTAGCATCTGGTTTTGACTGATGAGGTTAAATGAGTTGGATTCAGCAATTGAATTGGGGACAGTCTGCGAAGGAATACCATCAATTACCACAGGATATCGGCTTACCATGGCTCGAGGAACACTGAACATATCATTCTCCATCATACAATGGGGGCAAGATAACAATCATATGGCCTTAGGCATAAGCAGCTGCTTCATCATCTGCAGTTCTTAGGCTTAATCTGTCTGTTAAGCCAAATTTAATTTCACTAACAAACTTTGAGTTCAACTCTCTTGTGGACTTTCACAAAAAAAACTAGTTATATTCTTGCCACAACTATGTTATGTGATCCTCATGATTTCTCTCTGCTAGGACTATCCGCAATGAACCTGGAATTTCAAATGAAATGAAATCACCTAATTAGTACATATACAGAACAATACTTGCAACTAAGATGGAGGAAGAAACTTGTAACTACCATCCCAAGACCAGAGTTCAAAAATAGTAGTAATTCTATCAGATCCCATTTCTTCTTAAGACGAGTACAGGATTATGGTACACAGACTTCTCAGAGGCATTATGTGAATGATTTAACCTTTCAAGATTATTGAGGACATTTCCTGTCCCACTCTTACACAAGGATAAGATTATTGATAGAGAAATCTTTAACCACAAATCAAAAGTGCAAAGGATGTCAGACGGAGTAAATGAGACTTGCAATGTTCACAAAAATAAAGCATCAGGACATAGAGTTCCCCAAAAGGCCAAAACACAAAATCAGTAATTAGCAGCCTTAAGTAACTCAAACAATGCACAAGGTAAAAAGCAAAGAAGATACTCCTATCTATGGCAAAGAAAGAACCTTAACACTACTACTTAATAGCTAGAGGGGTATGGAAATGCAAACTAAGCCTAAGCAGAAGCTAGGCAAGCAGAACAGGAGACAGCACAGTGACAGGAAAGTCATAAAGTATCAGAACCAAAGGAAGAACATGAGAAAATGTATAAAAGCCTAAATCTTCATAGTTAAATAGTTCAAGTAAAGTAAGGCCTTGGGGATTTAAAGGCTTCAAAATTCATTTTATCTTTTGTGCTCGTGTGTTTGCGTATCAGCAAAAGGTAAGCTGAAAAAGATAACCAACCTGCATTTATTCGAAGAGTAGCTTTCAACCTTGCATATTTCTATTCAACAGAAAACCAACAGCGAAAACTATTTCCTTCACCAATTCCTTACGAAAGCAAAATATGAAGAGTCAAGAGTTTTGGTGCAGGTTCATGGGAATTCCAGGGGGAATCAGAATCAGGGATGTAAAATCTTTCACCCTACTCAAAATATAAAGTGGGTTGTTGCTATTGCTATAATATTGATTGACAAATGCATGTAGGCTTTTCTCAAAGAAGCCCAAAAGAAGCCATTGCAATGCAAAGTTCACATGAAATCATTGGTCTTCTGTTTCTCCATAAAAAGAGCAGTGTCAAAAAGCCAGAAAACAAGTGGTAAAAAACTTTGTTCCTTCTTTAACAAAAAGAATAAGGTCCAAAAAGCTAACAGGGACTCAAGCATTATCCCCCACCTTTCAGAGAGAGAGGGTCATAAAAGAAACAAAGCCAAAGTAACCAACAGCAAAAAAAAGTGGGGTTAATTTGTTGTTTGCATGAACAGAAAAGTGGAGTATTCTCCAAGAACTCAAGCCCCAAGGAACTGAGATTCACAGTTTCAGACCCCAATCTCTCCCTCTCTGTCCACACAAGATTTTAAAGCTCTAAAACACAAATGGGGGTTTTGAAACCAAAATCAAAGAGAACCCACATAAAAAGGGGAGAGAGAGAGAGTCCAAAACGCCCCAGAAAAAGAAGGAAAAAAAGGAAAAGAAAAGCAGAGTTCTGAAGCAGAGAAATGGAGATGAATGAAATGGCCCCATTCATTAAAACAGAGAGAGAGAAGGATAAAGCCACGCAAAGAGTAAAAACAAGAAGATAGAGAAAGAGAGAGGGAAACACATTACATTACTCTTTGGTGCAGTGCCACTCATTTCTGTTGCAGGCTTTAAGAGGGCCCTCCCTTGCTCTGTTGCTTCTTTCTTTCTTTCTCTCTCTCTCTCTCTCTTTCTTCACCCTGATTTCCTTTGTCCTCCTCACAACCTCTCATTTTCTGCTTCTCTGCAATCATCACAATCAAAATATCTGGATTCTCTCTGTTCAAACTCCTGTTCATGCCAGGTCCTCTCAGCTCCATTTTTCAGAACAAAGTCTTTTGCTTTTTTAACTTGTTTTTTGACAAAAGATTGCCCCTTTTGCTTATATCCTGTTTTGATGAGAAAGATGAGTAATTTGAGTAACCAAAGTTTCTTACTTTCCCTAAGTTTTTAACGCAAACCAACTTCAAATCCCCCATTTGCGAAAAAAAAAAAAAAAAAATGATGGGAAGGGAATAGTAAAGAAAACACACTGTTCTTTGCAGTGTACTTTGAACATGATGATGCAAGCTATGCCAAAAGGTGACGAGAATATCTGGTGGGCAAGATCTTTGACGAATTTATTGAACTAATTAACACGCTCTTTCTTTTCTTTCTTGGCCCCCAAACAACAAAACCCACACTTCTATCTAACTTGTTAAAGAAACTACAATACTCATCATCATTATGATTTGTCTATGGAGGATTGGATTTCATTTCAGGCAAACCAAATATTTTTGTAATGATGAAATATAGTGAAATGAAATCTAATGATACTAATAATAAAATTTTGCTAAGATGTAGTGGTAAGAATTTTCAGCAAAGACAAATACTAAAATGTTTCCATATGGATCTTGTTGATGTGATATAACACAAAAGTTTTTTTTTTTCCCTGTTAGGAACTGTATTGCTCTGCTGTTGCCATGTGCAGTTTTAAGACTGGTTAAAACAATCCCTGTTGAGCAACCAACAGATATAAATGATGATAAGGAAAATGTTTTCTGAATTATGAGCTGCCCTTCTACTTTTTCTTTCTAACTCCCATTCCCATTGGAGTAGAATCCCTTGAAAACAGACATAAGACACTCAATTTCTTACTATAGTCTAGTGTATTTAATTTTTCTTTTTTCTATGTCTAGTGATGTTTGGTAAAATTTAGGACTCCTAAATATGAATGAAAAATTTGTCATTAAATTAGTACTACTATTGTTAATGAAAAGGGAAATGGAGGAAACAATACAAAACAAAAGAATCCTTGTCCGGATGTCTCTCTAGAAAACTGGGATGCAATTGCAATCCCAATATTGTGACTTGTCTCAGACAAATGGGTTTTTGCCCTATGGGTGTTTGAGATGTTGCCTATGAGAAATAAAGGGTGGAGCCCTGACTGAGCCTTACAAAGGACAAGCCAATTATTACGTTTTCAAGACATGGAAGATTGATGTAGCCTCCTCATCCAAGGCTTGAATTTAAACCCAAAAAAAAAAAGAAGTTTTGGTAACTTTTAATGGTCTCAAACTTGCATCTGATCAGAGAGATGACACAAAAATATACCCATAATGGGCCTAAGGCAAAAGGCAATTTCTTGATTGAAATAGGCCCAATATAATAGCTAATAGGGCTCATACCCCAATTTCATGGGCTAGATTGGTAGGTTAAATTCAGTTTGTGAAGCCCAATTTATGCAGCATTGTGCTCTCAAAAGTCAAAATTTGAACTTTTTAGAAGCTGATAAGTTACTTCTTCATTCATCAATCACCACCCATACCATAATAAATTACAACTCATATGGCTATAATTTACTCATATATTTGGGGTTTGGAATTTGTCTTTCAACTGTACTGAAAAAGAGATGGAGAATCATGAAGGTTCACAAATTATCATGCCAAGATATGCTTATATATTTAATTTTTATATATATATCCCCCCACTCCTTTTCTCAACTTCCCCTTATCAAATCTGATATCATCACGGAAAAGAAAGCATATGGATTGGGGTTTTCAAAATGAATAATAATAGTAAGAGATAAGTTATATATACTACTAAAAATAAAATTTCATAATGATAAAGAAAAGAGTTGTTTCTTTAATTATTTTGGTCACATGTCCCTTGAAGTTGCTCACAACTTTGCTCGCTGGGGCGAAAGCTAATCTTTCTTTCTCTTGCCGTTGAATTAAGGGTTGACATTGAAGCCACACGAAAAAGTTTTTTTGTGTTTTTGCATCAAATTGTTCACCTACTATCTGCTCTCTCTATTTCAACTTTCAACGTAATAATTATACTTATCTCTCGCCGCGCATGCAACTTTTTGTTCCATCAAATTTAGTTATATATACAGACATTTCTTAGCAATCCAGTGTTGAAAATTTCTCATAAAACTCAAATTGGTCAATGCTTTCTATAATTATACATATATCAAAAGCCCATCATCAAGGCTTATCTCAAAATGTAATACTTTTGTGCATTCACTTTATGTTCAACGTACAAGATGTAATAATTTTTAGAAATTATATATGCTTCCATTCATCCCCACATATAGAAAAACTCAAAAAAAGAATTTTGTAACCAAAATGAAATTACCTACTACTAAAATAATTGATATGGTTACATATTGCACATTATAGAAAAAAATGGCATGAGAGACCAAGTTGAAGCATGATTGTCTCTTATTTCATTAATATATAAATTAATATTTAATGAAAATGAAGATGCATGAATGATCTTTTGATCATTTTATTTGTGAGAGAAAAGTAATTAATAAACATTAAGAACAAATAATAGTATCCAATAACATTATAATTAACTGAATTCATCATCAGTTAATTACCCAGCAAAAAAAACTTAAAAATATACAAACCAATCCATTAAAATAAATAAAAATAAAATCCAACTTCCAAAATCCAGACTAACCCATTCATATCCACCAAATAATTAAATTTGATTCTTATTTTATTCTTGATCTCAATCATGTCCATGAGAAGAACCCATTGCCACGACCCCAAGCTTTTGCAGATTCAACTTCACAACTGTATCCACAAACATCTTCGTATCTTCCCCAGTGTTCCCTTCTGGTATATCCACAATATATGACTCTAAAACAATGGTGTTAACTTTGCCATCTTTCTCAAACTCATTCACCGAAGTCACCGACCGGTAGTTCCTCAGCCGGTGCTCCCCTCCGACAACCCTAAAGCTCAATATATGCTTTTCATCATCCAATATCTCCAGTCTCTCGGTGCTCGTCGACGCCGGAAGGCCGGAGATGATGGTCACTTCTCGAATGCTTCCGACACCGCCGTCGCCGCTCATGTTGCAACTCTTGATGAAGTGCTTGTATCTTTGGGGGTTTTCGAAGCTCCGAACCAGAGGCCAAACGGCTTGAGCTGGGTTGTCGATGCGTTGCGTTATGAGTGATGTGCATGTGTTTGGGGTTGGCTCAAATTTGTGGTATGTCTCAATGAGGGGCTTGAGCTCCTCGTATTCTTCTTGGGTTAGGCCCTGAGGTGGCGCTTGGCTCGAGTCCATGGCTCAGCACCGGTTTCACCACGGGTCAGGGTCGCTCGGCTTGGTTGCAGCAAGACGAGCATGCAAGGAAGAATAAGAAGAAGAGAATAGTGAAGAAAAAAAGTTGAGGCTTTGAGTTTGAGTTCATGAAGGAAGAGAAAAAAACTTGGTGTTAAATGGGTTTATAGTTTATTTATAGTAAGTATTATTATACTTTATATTTTTTGTGTTTTTTTTTCTTTTTTTTTCATAGTTTAGATTATATATTTTGGTGTTGTTAGACAGATATACCCTTTGACAATGCACTTTTTAACCAACTTTGTCAGAGGGTTTGTGTCTTTTTTTCCTTTCCTTAGAAATGTATTTTGCTTCTAAATGAAGAGATTTGATGGTTGGCCTATAATAATAAAATGGCTATATTAGGAAATCATCTTGTCTTTACCTCTTTACTTGGTTTTTCTATCACTTGTGTATGGGATTCCCTTTTGGGAAAAAATGACAAAATGGGGATTATTCAATTAATTTATTTTGGCAACCAGTTCTATATTACTATATCCAATCCAATATATAAATAACCCAAAATCTATGCAGTCTAAGAGAAATTATTAGGTAGATTGAAGAATACTTCTAAGTTCTATCTATCACATATATTATATTATTCAAGTCTACTTCAATAACATTATGTTAATTAAAAAATTGTACTATCATTATTAAAATACTACCACTATTATGTTTTAAATTTCAAACCATACATTATAAATTTTATTTTTTGAAACTTGAGGCGAAATTTGAGACTAAATATATATCAGCATAACTTCTAAGTTGACAATGCTATTAACTAGAATTATGGATAACTAGTAGGAATAATCTACCTAATATTTTCTCTGATGATTGGTTTATAAATTATATTATAATTATAATAATAACTTCCAACTTGAGGGTAAAATATAGTTCTTAATTGCATTTGTGGAAGGTCTTATATATCTTATTACTATAGTACTACTATATTAGAAAAACAGAGTAGAGCTAACGACAGTAAGTAAAACGGCAAAGACAAGGCAAGTTGAGAAGCCAAAAGTTTGGGAACAACGAAGCAAAATTAAGCTCATTGCCCTATAACACAAAACACAAGGTGAGATTGTTCTTGAAACATCTCTCTCTCTACTAATGTTATCAAGAAGGCAAAGTATTAATATCTTTTAAATAAGATTTTGAATTCAAATTTCATAAATCATCAAGAAGATAAATATTAAGAGAAGTTTTTTAGTTTTTCATTCTCAATATACTCATAGTCATCGTACTCCAAATTAATTAGATCTTATATGGTGTAAAAAGAATAAAAAGAGTAGTATAATAATGGTGTTATATACTATATAGTTAAGTTAGTATTAGTTTATTTAATTAATAGGTGTAGCCCTACTTGAATCATGAGATCATGGGTTCAGATCTTACTGTATATAAAATGCATGTGGATTTTTTTTTTATGTAGCCTTTGTGCTTCTTTATGTGAGTTTAGACGTATTTGTGATTTCTTATTGAATTGATTGAGTATATAAAGATATATCAGATTATAATGTGACTTCCGATTATTGTATTAGAAAAAATAATGGTGTTATTAAAAAAATAAACGAAGTACATAAGAAGGAGAAGGAAGGCAATAGAATAGAATAAATTAATAAGTAAATATAAGAGAATGGATAATAAGTAGAGTAAGAAAGGGAGTAGTCTCCATCGTTGAAAAGGCAAAGCTGGAGATTCGTGGATCATGTGACAACTCTAACAAACTCCCTCGCACTCGCTCGCGTGATCTACAAGTCTATAACTCCACTTTGCAGGATTCCATCCCTCTTCTCTCACCCCTGGCCCCTCACTTCCTTTAATTTTCATTTCATTTCCCTATTTTCCTCTTATTATCATATATAAATTCATAATTATATACAGTTAATTATTTGCTGGGTTAATAATTTCCCAGTTCTTTTAATATATATAAAAAAAAATCTAAAGTTAAAAATATAGGATATGTAAGGAAATAGGCAAGGTTGACATGTAGTTATAATTAAGAAGTATATGGTTGACAAACAAATTTAGAGAAAAAAATAGAAATGAGAGAGGTCTTTGGCGCATGATGGATGTACTCGGGAATGAATGAAACTAATAATACTACTCTATTTAATAAGCCATGTGATTGATTCATAATAATCAGAAGAAACGCAGGTTCATTGTTTTGAGACTATATATATATTATTTTATTTTTTGGGTTAACAATATCATATGATATACTCACTCAAAAAAAAAAAATTCATATGATATACACATGCAAAATTGTAGGCTGTATGTAGGGGCCATTATTCTGGGTTTCAGGGCACCAACCAACCTATGTATGCAACAAAACGAAGATGAAAAACATAAAGAAAAACCACAGCCAAGGCAAGGAAAATCTATTAATTTCTTCTTCTACCAGGGATTTTAATTTCAAATATTCTATGTACATAGATTATGGTTAATTAGTTCAAGTGATTCGATTCTTATTTCCTTTAAACGATGTTCGAAACTTATTATTGACAGAGCTTTACTATATAATGGACCAATCCTACTCGAATAATATATATATTAACTTGTAAATATTAAAAAAAAGTATTATTAGTATACATATATCTAGTAATGTATTGAAGCAGAAATATCATGGAGGGAGATGTAAGCAAATTAATAAAAAAACAAACACCCAAAAGAGAAAGAAGCAGAAATTGCAAATGCAATGGTCGTTTCAGTCTGACAAAAACCCAAAAGAACAGAGAAAATATCATATATCATAGTAAAAAGAAAGGCAACCTCTTGGACTCTACTTCATTAATTTGTCTTTGTTTATTTTATTGCTTGCTTACCTTTGGCAATTCACAAAAAGAAAGAATAAAAAACAAGAGGTGGCCTTGGAATTATGTGCGCTAAATGCTGCTGCTACCTTCACTTGTTCCAATTAGAGTTTGGGCAAAATCTGTCGCCATTCATTCACATTCAGCTATGTGAAAAAACTCTGCAGCAGGTCTCTCATTGGTTACAAATTGGGGTACCAAAGAGTACAAACGACTCAGTCTGCCAGTGAAGCACTCCCTCACCTCACCTCACCTCACCTACGTAGCAAAACGACGATGAAAAATATGCACCCTTTTTCATAACACAGTACTGTGGAACAAATAAAAAAAATTTTACTCACAAGTGGTTGATTCAAGTGGTTTGACACTTGTTCCCCTTAAGCAAGGTCTCAAGTTCGAATCTTGTGAATGGAGAAAATCATTGTTAGGAGAGCTTTACCCCTAAAGTGGGTCAACCCGACTCGAACAAGCTTAACTTGTAAATATACAAAAAAAAAAGTTTTTTCATCCGGTATTTAGAGCTAATCCAGATTCGATCTGGGTCGCGCACCTGATTTGGTGAGTGAATCTACCAATGGGACTGCTGCTGCTTGCTGGATGAGTCTGCCAATGGGATTGCTGTTACTTGTATCGAATCTGAGACCTGCTTACACCGGAAGAAACCGATTACATTTGTTTTTGCTACTTTCGACCATCAAACTTATGAATGTGAGAGGCATGGCCCAAAGCCCCAGGCTCTTTTAGATTTGTGGAGCAAGATTCCACTCGCCCAGCCCATGAATTAAAATTCTAAGGAGATTCGTTTGTGACCTTAATTAATTACTGAACCAGTAATGAGTGTATTTTTTTCTCCTCATTAATATTTCCATATATACCTTAATATATTTAGAAATTTATTAAGTAAAAATCTATTTCCCTAATTTCGAAATTAATCTATTGCTATTGACAACCTGTAATACGTTACAACGCTCGCTGGCATCCATTCAAATATAAGCAATCAAAGGCTGGCAGGCAATTGGCAATTAGCAATTTGCATTGCATACCTTATCATGAGATGTAAAGTTTGCGATGATAGTACATAACATGAGGGGACGACATGAGCACTTCCTACCTACAAAAACATTCGACTTTTTTCATTCAAGAAATTCAACTATACACAATTGATACATTTAAATTGTAATAACAAAATGTCAGTCAAAAATTATGAGAAAAATTCAATGAGTATTAATTTCTAATTACACGCCCAAAATTATGATTACACTAAAAACAAACAAGATAAATTGGATGTGAGAAATGATTACAAGGAAGGAATTGCTTCTTCATCTGTTAGTAATTTTCAGTGGTTAGCGGTTTACCTCTTTTCCAGTTGCTTGCTTTCTGAAGAGGCACAAATTATATTTGTTGATGAATGTGGTAAGGTTGTTAGTAAAACCAAAAAAATTCAAAAACAATTCTGGATGAGCTCCCTTTTCTCGAGTAATTTTCATCTGCACTGCAACAAAAGCTGACTAGGGTAAAAAATGGCCTGTCAGGTGATAGAGATTTTCCCTCTCACCAAGTTTGCTTTGCATGGTATAATAATACATGGTATGATCACGAATCATGGGATTCTTGGGCCAACAGAACGATCCGATGCTTTCCGCTGTCAGAACGGAGGTTATCTACTTTAATTCCAACCTGGAAAAGAATTTATTTGAGTTATCTGTAAAAATTAGACTGAAGTGATCTTTCAACTCGTGAAACTAGTAATTACCTCAATGGAAGCTTCTCTGTCAGGGGAGAACCATCGTAAGAGCACACCAAGATGTAGTATGGCAGGAATTAGCTTGAACAGCAACGGAGTTGTCACCTGCAGAGAATATCAAGTATACTCAGAAAGATAATAAAAGCCCATTACTTGACACATTTGAAAGATTATATAATAATCAGGACAAGAAATTAAATTATCATACCAAGCTAAGTGCTGTTGTTCCGAGAAGTAGCAGGTACAGTTTCCCCTGAAATAACAAGGTTTCAGTAATGGCATAGATTATAAGATCCACAAAATAAAATATTCATCACAAGAGACCATTTCTTTCACCCATCTTTACGACAAACTTTAATACTAGCACTGACCTCAACGAGATGGAGATTAGAAGCACGGCTGAGAAGAACAAAAGCAAATTCTCCTATCTGTGCCAGGGACATTCCAACCTGCACATGCAAAGGAGTTCAACTTACTGTAACTAATAAAACATTCAAGCATAGATATTAAATCAATTATACATCAAATGAAACCTTACCAGTATTGAAGTCTTGTTGTTGTAGCCAAAACCCTTGACCACCAAGGCAACTATTATAGTTTTTACGGTGATAACCAAAATAACAGATGCAAGTAAAATATCAACATGATTCCAGAGAAATTGAACATGGATCAGCATCCCAATGCTGGCAAGGAAGAAAGCAGCAAAAAAATTGCGTATGGGTTCGATCTGCACAACCAGACTAACTTCAATTGTGGGAATACTAGAAAATAAGACTGATACTACCACCAAATCTAATGTCAGAAGCCCCAAAACAGTTCAACAGGGAAAAAGAAATGAACTGTGTTGCACATTGTAAGTTTGTTCATGACCCTGCTAGCTATGAATGATTATCACAGATAATTTTGTTGCCACATAAACTCCAACTTGTTCAAGTGCATGCTGAGCAAGATCAGTAGTTTATATCATAATGTGTAAAGCATAAACTTAACTTGTTCAAGTGTATGTTGGGATAGATCAGTTGTTGATATCATCACTCCGGCAGCGAATGAACCCAATTCTAAGCTCAGCCCCAGCTTGTCACTACACTGAAATTATACAATCAGTTAAATAAGAGTCCAAAGCACAATTTCCAGACACTAGCTTAAATTATTCTTACAAACAATTGAGATCAACAATCCCATAATTTCTTATATTTTGAATCTCAAGCAGATGCCAAAAGAACAAACCATTGCCGATTGTTTAATGAAAACTCTAAAACAAACATCATTATTAGGAATATAAGGAGTTTTATGTGGATATGCTACAAAATAACATGATGCTTGACAAAGTGAAAGTAAATTGAAAATGAATCAAGAAACATACCCAGGCTACAAGTAAGCAGAATGCCACAGATGCCAGTTGATACAGTTCATTGGTCTGCACAGATAAAGATGAAATACAAATCAGATCAAGACATGGTTTCATAATTATACAGTGTGAAATTTTAGAATGTGGTTCTGTCAGCAAGTGATATGTACCTGTGATGAAAGGCTTATCATCAGTTTAAACAACCAAGGAAGGCAAGTACGAGACAATATTGACAAAACAGCCAAGAATGCAACCAACATGACCAACCTGGTTAACAGAATAGTTAGTGTTAAGAAGTAGCTCAATACATACCTCCTAATATGGTCGAAAGTAAAGCCAGGAATTGAGCAAAGAATAAAGAGGAAAATTATAACTTATGGTCAAATTCCTTACCCAAACCCCACTTTCCACTTCTAATACCATCACAAGCACAAGGCACAAAAAGTGGATAAATCAAATAATGATATCCATGAATTCTGACCAAAATTAAAAGATTGAAGCCTAAAATGACATATATTTGCACACAATTATAGTCTATCTTTCCAGTTTTAGGTGAAACTGCTCATGGTTACTAGCAAAGAGAATTGAGGATGTCCCAATGAAAAGCTAAGCCGAATCATTAATAACATATTTTAGCGTTGTAAGTTGTAACACACCTCAAAGACATGAATAAGACTCTGTTAAGTTTCATCAATTAATGCAGAAACTGAGATGAAACTTGGAAGTTGACACTTCTGATGGTTTTTTTCTTACAGTTTGGTCATGGATATTACTCCTTGAAGAATACCAGAAGTTCCACCAAGAACTGGAAGCAGTGCAAATAGCAATCCCACAGCACAATCCTGCAAGGTTAAAAACTTCTCAGGCACCAGACTAGTTGAAAAAGATTCACATGATTCAGTTGACAGCCAAAAGGAATTCAAACACACGCACACACACACACACACACACAAAACTTAAAAAACAAACAGGAATTTAATAAATGACAACAGGATGAAGGAATCAATACCTGCAGAATAAGAGTGCCAATGGTGACTTGGCCATGAAGCATGTTTGTAGAATTCTTCTCCATCAAAAATTTAAGCACCTGCCACAATAAAGGGAGAAAAGCATTCGGACTAAATTAAATGAAGATAAAGGTCTACACCAGGACCCCGAGGATGTCCAAACTCATGTGACATGTATGATGTATCCACATGGGTATCAGTGTGTGCATGATATGATGATGTGTGCAAATATATATAAATGTGAAGGTGCTGTAGATTTCTCGGAAAGATTGGTGCAAAAATTTACCACAGCTGTAGAAGACATTGAAAGGAATACACCAACAAATATACCCTCTGAAAGTCTACCGCCACATAGCTGCAAACAGCACCCAATTAGAGCTGCAAGATTCTCTTTTTCATTTTTGGTTAAAAAAACACCAGAATAATTGCCAGATTCAGAACTAGAAAAAGGGTCAACCAGTCTCTACTAACAAGGGAAATATGAAAGATAACAGGTTAGCACCAAGATATTTACCTTATCCATATGCAAATAAAGAATATCATCTAATAAGGGTTAACAAAACAAATCCTACATAGACTTAGTAATAGAAAATCAATAGACATACCGAGGCTGTTATTCCACAGAGGCACATAAAAAGAATTATCTGGAATAGCCCTCCTAGAACAGCAACTGCTCGTACAACTCGAAGCTTAAGATGAGAAGGTTGAAGTTTTAGAGGTATGATGAGAACAATAGTTTCAACACTAGTATCTGACCAAATAGAAAATTATGGGTTCACAGAATGCCAACCTTCGTAACAGAGAACTCTAAGCCCAATGCAAAAAGAAGAAAAATGACACCAAATTGAGCTACTGTTTCAACCTGCACAAACCAATACACGTGAAAAAGCAAATTAAAAGCTATCAAAGTCATGCCAGGCATGCTGTAGGAATATACAAATAAACATGGAATTCAGATTAAAGTGAAACCGCCGCCTCTATGTTCTTTTCTAATCATCCATGGATAATAAAGTTACCAACTATCACCCATAAGATAATTGTGCTCATTAAACAATTTAAAAGAAAAAGAGACATGGACATGTGTCACAAGAACAACTAAGGAAAAGCTGCAAACCTAACTCTACAAGAATCAGTACAAGATGACTAAAATGCAAATTAAAACAACAACACAATAAGGCCCTGTGCCATAGAGTGATATATGATACTATAATGAAGAAAGCATCATTCAGAACAGTTACAACTGATTCAATAAAAAAACCATCAAAGTTTATAGTAAAATCTTAGTGAAATAAACAACATACTTGCACCATTTCACTGACAAAGTTAAAACCCCCAGGTCCAATGAGTGATCCTGCCAATAAATATCCAGTAATGACCTGTACAATATGCCACAATCAACAGATATAGAAAATTAGTACACCAAAACACTCTGATAGCTCCAAACATTGAAGTCCAAAATTAGCTAAGCTTGTATAGAATATAATCACACCGGTTGTCCAGCACAAGCAAATGCAATACCACCACAAGTTGCAGACACGATGACAACTACCAAATCAGATATCAGTCTACACAGCACAAAGAAAGAAAAAGGCTTAGATGAGCACATTAGCTGAATGTCAAAAGCTACTTCAACAAAACTGAACATAATAAAGAGTTACCTTAAATCAAGCTGTAAGACTGGATATTTTGATTTAAAATTGGATATGATGAAGACATTGTCCTGAAAAGAAAAGCACCATCTCAGAGTTATAAGTATTATAGCATATTCAACATAAAGTTTTAAGTGAACCAATCTAACCTTTCGATCTATCAACATAGGTGTATCTTCTGCTCTGTTATCATTCTCTAGATTGAAAACATCATGAAGTTGAAATGATCTAAAAGGAGGTTGCAAAAAGTGTGAGAAAACTGCATGTTTCTAATTATTTATAGATACATTCTTTTTAATCATCAAAAGCAAAAATAACATTCTTCTATTGAAAAAAAAAAAAAAACTCAAAAAGCTCTAAAGGAATCAACAAATTAACAAGGAGAAGCACATACTTTTCCTCTTTTGTATCATTTTTCTTGGATTTAACTCTGGCTACAGTCTCCAAAACGGCCTGATCCACAAATAAATATATAAGAAAATAGGTTCAGCCAGTTCTCAATGCTGATATACCTTTATAAAGAATAAGTACTACCAACCTGCTGTTCTGCTACACTGTTGTTGAAACTTGCCGAATCATCACTTACTGCCACCAATTGTAAAAGAAACGATGATAAAAAAAAAAGCCCGAATTAAAGTTCTCTTTGGATTTGTATATTAGTGGAGGATAAGGAAACAATGACAGCCTAAGATTCCACAATGAGAATTCCAGTTTGATTTTCTTAAATGTTGGAATTATCCTCCGAAATGATTCAAAATTCCAAAGAACACGTCCAAGATTCCTTAGAATAGCATGAAGATTAGATCAATTGAAGTTTCGTTCTACACCTAGGTAAGGTTTATAATAAATTTATAAATTTATTTATAGGAATAGTTAACACTTAAAATATACTCAAAATAGGAAATCAAAATCTTACAGAAAATTCAATTTCCAGGAATTTAGGAAAATACACTCTCATTAAATCTCTAAGATCTTATAAACCATGCATCGGTAAAAGAGAATATGACCTAACCTAATAATAGATCGTGCTAAAAAATCTCCCCCAAAAAATGCAAAGAGAGAGAATTATTGCTACCACATAGAAAGAAGTATCATATGGTAAGTAATCAAGTATAATTAAGTTAAATATGTTAGTAGTATAGCTGACGCATGGATTTAAAGTCTAAGCCCTAATCTAGGCAAAATCAGAGAGAGAAAAGAAAGTACCTTCGTTTTGTTCGTTCTCAGTGAACTCCTTCTCGAGAGCTCGATCGATGATGGCGGCAAAGGTACCATCCTTCGGTTTAGTAGTAGAGGATGCATTGGAAGCAGCCGCGTCTCCATCGTCGTCGAAGCGATCCGACTCAGTGAGTTGCGGTTGAGCGAGTGAGAAGGAAGCCAAGCAAAAAAGAGCGAAGAAGACGAAGAAGAAGAAGACAGCAATGAACTGAGAGGAGGCTGATCTTCTCAACATTTGGAAGTTGGAAGGACGCCCCGGCGCACGTTACTAAGATTGGCGCAGGTTAAGAGAAGAAGAGCCTTAGCCTTTAGCTTTAGCTGTCTAATGCAAAATACAGAAAGGCAAGTTGGAGAGAAAAGAAATGATGAGAGAGAAACTGAAAGAGACTGGCAAATGGCAATGAAATTTTAGAGAGAGAAAGGCGCGATGGTTGATAGCAGCCAGCAGGAATGAAAATAACAGAATAGAAGAGAGGAAAGTGAGACTCTGAAGAAATGGGAGAGAGAGTTAGGGAGTCAACTTGTCGTCATTAATTAATCAATGCTACATAGATTAGGATTGTAGGATTGTCTTAACAAATTTCCTTTTTTATTTTATTTCATAATTATTTTTTCTCGTTTTTTTTTTGGGTTCATTTTCTCGATTTCTTAACGTTAGAGTTGTTTGTTTATTTATAGTTTTATTTTGGTGGAAAAATTTGTTTATAATCATGAAATAGTACTAGTATAATCATCATATGAAACTCGATTTCTTTAAATAATGTCACCAATTTGGCAAATAAATTGTAAATTAGTACAAAAAACCTATAACTGATTAAAAGAATGGTGTAGTTGTTGTAGGGTCTTAGATCTCAATGATAAAGGTCCCCTATTCGGCTAGAAAAGAACAATAATGCAATGTTACATTCCAATAAATTTTTGTTATTATTTTTAACGATGCTAAAGGTAATAGTAAGTTTTTTTTTGGACCTTCCCTTACTGACACCATCAATTTTAGATTTTGCCAACGTACTGATCAAATTACTATTGCATTTTACTTCAAATAAGCTTTTTTAAGTTTTATTTTAGTACTAAAGTTTTAACCCAAAGAGGAAAAACCAAAATGGACAAAAACCAAATTTGACCTGACGGCGCATTCGATGCAGTCACAAAAACCTTGGACCGACCAACATTTTTTAGTACAACTCTCTTCTTCCCTTCCTTGTCTATTGAAGACGAGACACAGATCCAGAAACGGTCAATAATAAAAGAAGACGGACGCTAGCAGATAGCAGCAGCCAAATGGACCGATTGGCCCAGTCAAAAACCTTGGGGACAACCGGACAAGGAAGACGAGTCGGGGCAAAGCTAAAACCCCAAGACAAAAAAGCTGGCTTGCAAATGGTTCAAAATTATAAACATTATGTATTACAACCTTCTATATATGATCTCAACCAATATTTGGGCTATAGCCATTCCTATCTGTAAGATTGACCACTGAGCTAAAAGCACTCTTTCTCTTAATTTCTCACCCTTGTTACTTATTTGCATATCGTTTGGGGATTTCCACTTTGTCACGGATTGTATGCAATGCGGCAATGGCAAAGGCAACTCACTTCATTTTCCTCCTCGTTGACTGGCCATATCTATCAAGCCTTTCTTTGAGAGGTTTATTATGGAATCTGCTATGACTCTGGCACTGGTTTTCATATAGCCACCTGAAAAGGTAAAATGACATTTAGCTTCAATTCTCCACAAAGCTTCTACTTCCATTCCATTCCCCTCTATAATACGGGTGAAGGAGGAGGATTACATATTGGCAGTTGCCAAAAGGATCAACATCAATCACCAGTCACGATTCCAATTACTTCTTACTTAACATAAAGGACTGGTTCTAGGCTTCTTAACTTCCTCTACATATACACAGATAAAACTAAATTATGAAGCACAGAAAAAGCAGAATCTTTAGCCTCGGCAAGGCATGTTGTGGCCTTCTACGTTCTCCATCCAGAAAACAAAATGAGTAACTATTAGGAACCGTATTTTTTTTAATTAGTGATTTTCTATTGAACGAGTCCAACAAGATGAATTATAGAACATGCTAAAGAGGAACAAGCTCATGAGGCAAGGCAAAAGATCAGGACCGACAGAAAATTCATTGCTGCATAGAGTTGACTTACCACGAACAAAGCTAAGTGATAGAGATTATAAACAAAAAAAAGTCTCGCGTTTAATTTATATTATGCAAGCATTAATATTAAGATTGGAAGACACTGAACCTGAAGTGACCATGAGAATAGGGATGTTTCTCTCACGAGCAAACCTGAAGACCCTCTCATCTCTTTGAACTACTCCATCTGGACTAATCTGAAAAGCAACCAAAAGCCATAAGTCAGAATTCAATGATTGTAACGATGCGATAGTACTGGACAAATAGAATAACAAACAACATAATTGAGCAAACACATCCAATAATTAACTCACCTTTAATCCACCAAGTGGATCACCATCAAGGATATCAGTACCCGCATTGTAAACAATCAACTCTGGGGCAAAATTCCTCCCAGCTTCCTAATAGAGTCACAACCAATAACCAAAATGTATAATAGCTTAAGAATAAGATGTTTACTAGACTACTTGTTGCATAAAGTTTTAGTTAAAGATAACAAATTATAATTATAAAGAAAGAGGCAAACAGAAAAGAGACCAAATAACAAAGCAACAGATGAAGCCCAAGTTTGCTAAATGCTGATGAAATCATGTGTGAATGCACAAGAGTAAAAGTAACATGCATTGTGATAAACGAACAAATGATAGATGCAGAGACAAAATAACAATATATGCATTTCCAAGAGTATGACACTGAAAAAGAGAATGATGGAAAGTTAAACCAAGGAACATGGAAACTTGGAAACCGGGATAATGGAACAAGATGTTGGATAGAGGACATTGGGAATTATGTATAAAGTATCACCAGATAAACTAACAGGATATGCGGGCATCAAAAGTGGGAAGAAAAGGTCCAGTGATCAAGAGAATGTGAAGCACATTCAAGATAGCTGCAGAAATTCCATACCTCAAGTGCTTTATCTAATTTTTTTAAGTACTCATCTGTTGCTGTCCCACTCTGTTTATATACAGGAAAACTAAAATCAGCTAAAGACCAGACAGCAATAAACTAACTACACAATATGATGCCAGAGACTCACCACTACTTCAACCTTCTGGTTAATATAACCTCTTGCTGTCATATCCTGAAGGGGGTTTAAAGAAAGAAATTAAAACCAGAAAGGAGGAGAATAAACAGAACTGTCTGAGGCATAACTCGTCCTCTAGTATGACATCTCAAGAGGTGAAAGCCAAAACTCATTGCATGGAGCAACAAGTAATAATAACAAAGAGGGAAGAGAATATTGTCTGAGAAGAGGCTATAGGACAAAAACAGTTAAAAGATGTACAAATTCTAAATAGCAGCAACTTACAAATGGGTATATTTGAGGGTTGTACATATCCATAATATATACACGCCCTGTCAGTTTAAACACAATTGTTAGAATTCCAAAACAGAATCAAGTAAAAACGGTATGAAGAAAAAACATGCATCCATAGTTCCATACCGTCATCTGCAAAATCCGTTTCATGACCATTTCCTTGATGTGCATCTAAATCAATTATCATCACCCTGAAAAAGTACTGTAAAGTGAGAGGAAAACAACCCATTCTGAAAAAATAATGTAAACTACAAAGTTGAAATGAGGAAGCCATATAAAATTGCAAGGATGGCGTTTATTACCATTAAGCTTCAAGTTCTTTTACCTTGATATATTTAACCCCACAAAAGCAAAATGAATGCAAAGAGAAATGTCCGCATATGCACAAAATCCACCTCCCCTCCCACTACAACAATGATGAAACCCTCCTCCAACATTGATGGCCCATCCTCGCTCCTTTGCGAGCTTACCTGCCACAATCGTTCCACCCACCTGCAGTAATTTGATCAGAACGTAGTGTCCACAAGAGATCTCAAACTTTATTTTGGAAAGGAAAATTATTTATTAGCTACAAGACGGATGATGACTTCACCTGCCTGCGGAATGGAGAAAGAACTCTCATCTGAACCAAAAAATTGGGCAACATAGCTACAGGAGGAACCTACACAAGACACTATCTTGTATCAATCAAGAAGTATAATAAGATACTTTAAAACTACTTAATCAAATCATCGATACTTAAAAAGACAAAGCCAGTTAAATTATCCCACGAAACGAAAACATAATGAAACCAAGTAATGATGCTATTTTTCTTATTAATCCCAACTCTAAGCAGTGATACAAACACATTCCATGATTGAAATGAGATATATACACTCCAAGAAAGCAAAATTAACTGGAAAAACAAAAATGATTGCATAAGGAAGTACTACTATAAAATACCTCAGTTATCGTGGCAACATTCATACTGTTCTTCAAGCTCTTCAGGTATGCTTCTGTATGCACCTATGCATAGATTATTGAAATACTGGTTATAGCGCCTACTTCAGACAGACAAAAATTATCTTTCATTATAGTATAAATAAACAAAGTGAGTAAGAAAATTATAATTACCACAAGCAGGTCATCTGTTGAAGCTTCCAATGGCTCAACAATAGATTTTTTGTCTAAATAGCGTTCTGAAATGAGGAATCGGCATATTCGGCCCCATTTTGAAGAATCAAACGGATGCCTACATCAAAATCCCGAATTAACTAAACTCCCTTTTTAAGCTAATTGATTAACTAAACTAGCGACAGAAAGCAAAGAAAATTCAAATTCGATCAACTTACAGTTTCTCAATGCCAAGGAAACTGATATCGTAATAAGACGAGTAGATGACAGGAACCTGTTTATAATTTTATAAGTTCAGAGTTCAAAAAATTACAGTTAGAAAACATATACTAAGTATTACATTTGAGAAATTAATGGCGAAATGAACAAAACTCGAGAATAGTACCTTGGAGGGATTAACGTCGAGATAGAGCTTGCTAGAGTTGATTCGTTTACGGCGGAGAGTTTCATCGTCGGCGTTGGAAGCGGAAGAAGACGAAGACGAAGACATTGGAAGAGAACAAATACAGCGATACAAAATGAAAGGAGTGGCAAATGTGAGGAACAAATATAGCGTTGATTTAAAGAGACTCCGAGTTGACTCGGTGGTCTTTGGTATAACTCGGATCTTCATCCCAGAGTCGCAAAGCTCAAGTCACCGCGTTGGTTTCAAGCTTTAATAAATTCTGATTCGGTCACTCGTGCAAGGTGGCAAGCAAGGAGCCAAGGACGACTTTTGCCAAATGATTTGGATTAACTGACGTGGCAGAAGAGTAACGTTACAACTGGCATTTGCCTTTAGTTCATCCGATTCTCGGCCCATGGAAATGGTTATTGGCCCAAATTGGCTGAATCTCGAAGCGGAGCAAAATCTCTCTTCGAAGCCCAGACTGGCCGAAGCGGCCCAATCTTAGCATTACATTTATGAAATTTTTTACACATGTATTTAAATGTTTTTTTGTTTTAGAAAAAAAAAAACAATCTAATTTGTATTCTAAGTGCAATTCGATCTGGATTTTGAACTCAACTAAATAAGCACAAATAGCTTTACTCTTTCACTAGTATAATTCTCATTCCTTGTAATTGAAAAGATAGGTAACATCCGAAGAAATTTCACCATTGAGACCTAATAACACGTTATTATAAAATATAAAAGAATACAAAGTCTACATAAAGTAAGACAAAATTCACATACAATTTACATGTGGTGGGATTCGAACCTAGAACCTAATCATTCATGTGGTACTTAATAACTCCAATGATTTTCTTATAGGGTAAATATCCAAATCAGGATTAAAAGTTTGGCTAAGTACTCAATCTAAATATAATTCTCTATATTGAATCTAATTATGTTTAAAAGTTTGAATCGTCAACTAAATTAGACATATTTATGACGGAATCCCTTGCTTGTTGTGCACAGTGCACATGCCATTACCACATTAAAAAAAAAATCACATAATACTTAACATGGCGTGTGCAGTGTACGCACGGATCCCGTCAAGAAAATATCTAATTTAGTTGATGGCCCATACTTCTAGATTTAATTAGATTCAATCTAAAGAATTAGGTCTAAATTGAACACTTCCCCATATTCTTTGTCCTGATTTGAATAGTTTACCCTTTCTTACATGCTTTAAATTAATTTTGTTTGATATAAATAAATCAAAAATCCATCCATAGTAGAAGAAAAAAGAAACTGAATTACGCAAGTCTGTGAAACACGTGTCAAATTGAAAGTGTAAGCTTTACTCTCGCGGTACGAAGTTACGTCTCAACTTTTACCAAACACATCTCTTCAGTCTTCAACGAGGATCTTCACCTTGGAAGTTGCAATTACGTCATCATCCCATAAAGTTACCCCATTAATCAGTTGCTAATGCGCATAAGATCTTGATTAAAACTGTGCTTATAAAATGGATAAATCTAAATTGATTATAATTTTGAAACAGAAGTTGAAGCACTTTCTTTGATTAGTAAGGGTTAGGTTTGGGATATTAGACACATTTTTCGTGAAGGAAATAGATGTGCGGATTTCTTGGTAAATTTCAATCATATCTGTCTAAATGGTGTGATGGAATTGGAGGACCCTCCTCCGGGATATTTCCGTTACTTGAATAAGACGTAAGCGGTGTTGCTGTTCTGAAAAACTAGCCGATTATTTAAAAAAAAAAAAAGACATAATCTAGCCGATTATTATCAGCATCTTATTTCAAAAAAAAAAGACATTTTGATATTGGCAGACAAATGATGTCACTTCGCCACAAACCCCACAGTCCGCACAAGATTAATGCTGCAGCCTTTAGCAGTTGGAAGAAAATAAATATGGCATAATCTCATCCTTATCGGCTACTAGAACATACCTAAAAAAAGAATATTCGTCAAAAAAATTTCTTAAAATGTAAGGTCTAAAAAAAAGGAAAAGAAAAATATGTGAGGTCCATTATTATTAATTAAATTGTTGATGGTGTGGTCACTATAAGGACAACAATGGTTGATGGTAGTATAGTGGATAATAAAACGGGTATTTAATTTGCAATATTGGATTTCTTTTCTTTCAAATACACGATTAAAATTTAAAATACTTCTATGGATGAGTTTAGGTACACATCATACCCTAATTTAAACTCCTTGAATTAAATATTTCATGAGTTTATGTATATTTTATGATTATGAAAAAAATTAAACAATCTTTCTAAAATTAATTAGGATTTTAGGAGCAGGAAATGCCCTTACATTATGGCAGTGTTATGACTATAGTCTGTAGATCATAATGATTGCTTTCGTCTTTTTGTTCATCAAACTTCAAAAACCTTATCAAAATCCCATGAACCGATATATAATGCCCAAAAGAATGCATTATAATCAATCATCTACTCTTTGGTCGCATTTTTTTTGTTTTGTGATAAAGTCGCATTTTCATCATTGTAAGTGTATATATATATATATATTAAAAGAAGGCAACCTGGATATTTTGGCTTTGGAATCGATTTGACTTTTGTTACTCGTGGACCACAAGAAATGAAAAATATTATCATATCGTTCGAAATTAAATAATTTAAAACCATGCATAATTATATATACTATAATTTATAATCGATGATGGATACAATTTATTTAAGTTTAATTATTACCAACATTTGTTAGATTTAATGAAAATATTTCGATGATTCTTAATTAAATAAGGTATCGTGTTTAAAATTTATGAATGAAGAAAATTATATATAAAACATCATTAATAAAAGTGTTTTATAATAGGATTTGAGACGACACGACTCAACTACAAATCGGATAAGCTAATTACTGCATAGAAAATACATGCCCCGTCTTTTAACTTGATCATATTGCTATAAGGTCGGCTACAATTTTTATTTTATTATAATATTATTAAAAAAAAGTGTGGAGGATGCACAAGCGATCGATCGGTAATTAATAACCACGAAATCAAATATAATTAATGCGTCCAAAACACCAATATTGGCTACTTTATTCTTAAACTAATCAAATTAAGTATTACTAATTATTAAACATATGCTTTGCATGATTGCTAGTAACACCAACCATAGACAATTTTTCTAAAATTTATATGTATTTTATTCCCTTTCATCAACTAAATTAAGGAAAGGTGATTGGCTTAGAATGATGCAGAACCAATTCATGAGTACTTCTCTATTTGCTCCATGATCACTAATCATTCAATTATTTTACCTATAAAACTTTATTAGTAAATTATTTCGAGTCAATTAAAAGTATAATAATTTAATAATGTGATGCTGAATCGCTGATGATGAAAACAACATATGCTTTCACTGTCTCATTTATGTAGCTTTATTGATTCAAAATGTGCTTGCTTTGTAAGAAACCCAAATAATCAACAAAAAATTGCATTAAAGGTAATTTGATCAAAATATTTAATAGCAAATGTCACTTTCGAAGTTCCGAAAATGAGCCGAAACCAGTTTATGAAGGGAAAAAGAAATTAGTTAAAGTATAGAAAGGAAAGATTGGTAATTTATTTATATTATTATATATTAATAATTATAAGTATATTATTATATGAATAATAATATAACATGACATTAATAAAGCATAAGTTTGAGATCAAAAAATAAAGTATAAGTTTTGCAAATTACGCTTATTAAGGCTCCATCTAGTAGAGCGGTGCGGTAGCGATGCGATTAACACTATTTAGCAACTGTACAGATGAGATTATACTGTACAGATTAGATTAGGTATTGTACAGATGAGATTATTAGAGCAACGATTGAAACAGAGATTACACTTAAACCTCCATTTGACCGGTGCACCGGTCCACCGGCCAAACGACCGATGAATCGGTGCACTAAACATGACCTAAGAAAATGTAAATTGATTTCATAAGAGTGACACGTAGAAAGAAAACATAGCTGTGTGCTCACGTGTCAGGTTGCGTTACAACGTCAGCCCAACGCAACACGACGCGGTTGATAAAGATAAAACCAAATTCACAGAAAAAACATTTTTATTTTATTATTTTATATATATTTTTGGTTCCTACCAGTGGAGTACTACAATTTATTATTATTTTTAAAACAATTCCGTATTTAACCATATTTATGAAAGCTTCTTCATTCCAGTTCTCTTTGCTAGCCGTGGTATTCTAGCGCTTTCTGAATCAAATGTACCCTCTGAAGACAACCAAATCCTTCGTCAAGAGAGTTCTCAATACGCTCTCTGAACAACAGATTAACGCTGAAATCATCCTCGGTTTCATAGACAGCAAGATTTAGCAGTTAAATAAAGGACAAAGAACAGAGTCAACTGTCAAGGAACAGAAAAACAGCTCTCTGCATCTGATGTATGGTTGTTTGAAGCCATGGATTCAAACAACAGAAACATGTCTTGTGTATTTCCTCAATACCCATCTTTCTTCTTTGTGTGATCATTGAGTTTACTTTTTCAAGTTGCAGTTTTTCTTTTCTCTTTAATGTCAATGAAAGGATGCAGGGGTGTTTTTTACTTCTGGTTTTCTTTAATGGGTTTAAGCTGATTTAGAACTTATTTTGTGCATTTGGTTGTGAATGTGATAAAAACAGGGGTCGAGCTCCATGACGATGGGGGAGCGGATCTGTGCAGCTTTCATACCGATTGTTGCAATTGTCGATTTCTTAATTATTGCTATGGCCAATTGTTTTGATTACAAGCCCCGTTTCAAGAAATGCCGCTATGGGTTGACAGATCTTCGCCGTCTTGCCGATGAAACCCGATGTACTTCTGTCTTCCTAGTTCCAATTATATGCTCTTTCTTTAATATTTCTTCAAAAAATGGTTTCTTATTAGTAGTATAACCTTTTTCTGTTTTAAGAATGATTTAAACCTGCCTCTTTTAAAACCAAAACACGAGAGTTAGTTTTGTCACTCTGGGTTTAAGGTTGACATGTTTTCTTAATGCATATGGAAATAATGATGCAGTTACGGTGAATGAAATTGAGGCATTATACGAGTTGTTTAAGAAGTTGAGCAGCTCAATAATTGATGATGGATTGATTCACAAGGTAAATTGGTAAACTGAATTTCTGAGGCAAATTGGTTTCGAAATCTTTGTTACAGTCTTATATAAATTTTCCTTTCATTGCTGATTTCTATGAATGACATTGCTTCAAGTAGGTGGGTCAGAATTTTGTTTGAAGGTCATTCAATGATTTCAATAATTGTAAAATTGTTAGTAACGATTATCTATGTTCCTTTTTTGTTGTAGGAAGAGCTTCAGTTAGCATTGTTCCAGACTCCATATGGCGAAAATCTTTTCCTTGACAGGGTAAATGTTTCTTCAATCTTACTCTCTTCTGACCATCATGGTTGATCATCATAGGGTAAAGGAAAAGTAAATTGTTCAGCTAACATTTGGGGAATTTTATAATCGGAGTTGTAATCCAGTAAATTGAGTTCATTTTATGTCCTGCTGTTTATATTATGATAAAATTATTAATCAGTTCCCCTTGGTTTTCTTTGAAGTTCTTAAAGCAACTTAGTTGAGCACTTGAACATTTCCTGAGATAACTCAGTATAAGTTGTTCGGGTGTCTTTAGCATTGTAATAATTCAATCCTTCAGTTCCTTTTATGTATTAATGAACATGGCTATATAATCATGGATCAACATGCCCCGGTAAACATGCTTCCCGTCTAGAAAGAATTAGCCCAGCCTGCAAAGCTGTCTTGAGAGGACTAGGGTGCTATAAATTTTTTAATTGAATGTTATACATATGTTTTTCCTTGAATCTATATTTTATTTCTTATATATAACCATCTTCTCTGATTGTAGGTTTTTGATCTTTTTGATGAAAAGAAAAATGGTGTTATCGAATTTGAGGAATTTGTCCATTCACTCAACGTGTTTCATCCCTATGCCCCTATAGAAGATAAGATTGATTGTAAGGGTTTAAGAGAAATCATTTGCTTTGTGCCAATAAAGTTCTATGATCTATATCTGTTTCTCATCAATGTTGCTAATTTCTTGCAGTTGCATTCAGGTTGTATGATCTGAGACAAACAGGATTTATAGAGCGGGAAGAAGTAAGTGAAACTCTATTTTTAAGCGAGCAGCTCTACCTGAATTTAGTGTTCTGTCAATTTGATGTGCTGCAATTGTAGATGTTAGCTAATCAGCTTTGGGTTGAATGCAGGTTAAGCAAATGGTAATTGCCATTTTGATGGAATCTGACATGAATCTGTCAGACGACCTTCTTGAGGCTATCATTGACAAAGTGAGTTTTCTGAAGTTAAGTTCTTTGGTTTTCAGGCTTAAGCACTAAAAAATAGTTGAACTACACTTTATATAAATAAGTTTTAAGTCTTTTTTTGTACCATCAATGATGAGCCCTTATTCTCTGATTTGTGCTTGAATAATCCCGTAACATTCTGAGGCTATAGTCCTAATGGAATCTTATGTAGTTACTTTTGGGGGATCCTTTGAGTACAAATCAAAAGATACAGGCTTATCTGAGTACAATGGAAAAAGGCTTATTACGATAAAGTAGAACCCTTAGGGACTTTTAAATATTTAAGCTTTGCTTTTACCTGTTCAAATTTTGCCACAATTTCCTATTTTCTAAGCTTAAAGGATCTTCATCTTTTTCTCCAGACATTTGCTGATGCTGATGCCGACAAAGATGGAAGAATCAACAAAGAAGAATGGAAAGCATTTGTGCTTCGGAATCCTAGCCTCTTAAGGAATATGACTCTTCCTTATTTAAAGTGCGTTAGTAGTTGCTATGACTTCTATTCTATGTCCATGTTTCATGCCTAATCCAAATCCTTCTTCCTCTTCCAAACATTACTGTCTAATTGTTTGCACCCTTCAATCTTCCAGCTTACAATAATATCTCACTGTTTATGTTACTCTCATTCTTCAGGGACATTAGTACTGTATTTCCCAGTTTTGTTTTCAACACTGAAGTCGAGGACTCATGATCTGAAGCAATTTTGGACCAAAAGTGCTATAAAGCTTCGATATGATGTAAAGCCCGGTAGAAGAATATTTGTATAGTAGATTCTGTTTTCAAAAGGATTATAGTCCTGTCTTGTTGCTGGAGATGAAGAAACAGCATCAATGCATCAATATCCTCCATTCTACTCAAGCACAGCCAGAAAGCAATAGCAACCAAAATCATTTTGATTAGAGCTCTCTCCAGCTTATTACCATGGCATCTAATCCTTATTACCAAAATTAGCAACTATGTCAATTTTGTACAGTGGATAGATATTTGCAGTTTGAGTGAATTTTGTAATGAGCTTTGTGTAGAATTAGCCATTTTAGACTTAGCAGCTTCGCTTACATCAAATGTTGTTAGCCAGTTTGGTCCTGTCCCTTCTTAAATGTCAAAAATGATTACGTTAATTTGGGTTTTTCATATCAAATCTCCTTGAAATTTGAGGAGAGAAATCATTAAAAAATAACTAAAAATATTTCCATGTAGCTAGGGCCCAAAAAGACTAAATCCAAAAGGGTTAACTTAATCAAATTTTTTAAATGGCCAATGGCCCAATTGTTCTTAATGTTAATGCGATCGACACGTGTAAAAGATTCTTCTATATGTAAAAAACTCCACGCTTCCCAAAGAAAGATGATTCTCAATTCTCCATCTTTACTTTCCTTTCCTTAATCATCTTTCTTGTTCTGTTTCAAGTCTGTTTGAGCATTGGAGCAACAGCAATGGCGGACAAGCCAAGCAGAGGATTGGTGATATACGGTGACGGGTTGGCCCGTTTCATAGAGTCATCACATACCCATCTCCACTCTCTCGCATCTAAAGCTAACTGTGGCTTCTTGAGCCTTCCTAATGCTCCTCCTTCAGGTTCCAAATCTGTCTTTTCAATTCCTTTTCTCCTTTTCTTCTCATTTTCAGCTCACTTTAAACATGTATAATTGAGATGTATCTCTTGAAATTCACCCTAACTCATGATTAATTCTTTTGCCTTCGCTTTCTGCTCTTTTTTTTTATTGGGATTGCTGGGGATCGAAAATGACCCTCTTTTATATTTGTTTTAGCTGTTTTGAGTGTGGTGCTTTATCATTCGATGCATTAAGAAGCAAATAAAATTGTTTTGAATGCTGGGACTTTGGCGATTGACAGAATAAGCTTATGTTTTCTCTTAATAGTTTCAAATTTACAACTGTAACATACAAGTTTCAGTCTTTTCTTTACTCGATTGTTAGTTCATCTGTATTTGCGGTTTCTACTCAATATTAGAATCTTATCATCGCTAGTTGTATCTGTTTGTGTTGTTCAAGCACTCTGATATTCAGATACTTTTTTTGAACTTGCTCTCAATTCTTCTGTTTTGCATTTTTAAATTTGTGTTATTCATCCAGCATTATTGGGATTTACTTGGATTTAGATTGCAGAAAGCGAAGATGATAGGCTAGTAAGAGAGTTTGCAGTACTGATGGATGCCTGCGAGGCATTTTCGAACAAGGTGAGATATACATATAAATATAATTCTTGGTAATTCATAGTTCAAGTTAATGATGATTTCTCTATTTCTCTTTGGTTTTGTCAGGATGGACAACTTATGGCTGAAACCAAATTTCAGAAGTCATCCTTGATTCCAACCATGTCTGAGAGGTATTGTCATATACTTGCTTGGTTTTTCATCACTAGTGATGAAGATATTCTATCTTACATGCCTTTTTGTCTTGCTTCAGGTTCATGGGAATGAAAGCTGCTCTATTGACTAACAATTCTAATTTAAAATCTTTTGGAGAAATGCTTGGATTTAATGTATTGCCGTTGAATGGATTACTTGGAAATAGTAATTTTCCATCTACAACGTCAGCTGATAACTTGGCTTCTGAATTGCTGACATTGCTTGGATTTCAAGAAGGGAAGATATTAGATGCCAGCCAGTTTGATTTAGTGATTGTGCACATTGGTTCCGGGGAGAATTTAGATGGTGCAGGTGACATGGAATTCACGAATGCTCTGATTGGTGCCATTATGCTTGTAGCTCAGGCTGGAAGTGAAATTGCTTCCCGTTTACACTTGTCCCTCGTGCTGGGCTATGGGTGTGTCTCAAAGGCTGATGATCCTGGTTTCTCAATTTTGAGCCCCAACTGTGAGAAGAATTCTCCTCTTTCAGAACTCTTTCCTCGTCAGAGTTACACCATGAGAGGAGAAAGTCCAAGAAATGATGTTAGGTAAGCAAAACTTTGTGGCTATTCCGCTATTGTTCCACTTCTGACAGTTTGTGCAGGTTATAACTAATTTATGATCAACAGGCACCACAGTCCCATGTTAGTTGCTCAATATCAGGATGGTGTAACTCGCAAGGATATGGTAGAGACTTTTTCCTTTGAAGATATCAAAGAGGTATAGGTTGAGACTATGAGTTTTACTTCACAATGATTTTGTTATTGTAGCTTCTTAGATTGAGTTATGAAGGTATTTTGACTACATGATGCGTGATGCCAGCAAACCTGACTTTTTCCAGTATTTTTTGCTTGGATTTGTCACCCTAGAAGTGAATTAGTGAAACAGTACATTCAAACATGATAAGTAACCTTGATATCCTATGTTCTTAGTTATGTTCTTAGTTTGGAAGAAATTGTTTGCCTGCATAACATAAATCCATCTAGAATATGGAATATATTGCTTTTATATATTTTATTACCTGTTTCAGTCTTTCTGTGCTCATTATATTTAAGTACTGCTTTTTCATTGCAGCATTCCGGAAATCTGACGATACCAGCTGACAGGTTGCTGCATGAGATAGCCTTTAAGCTATGGAAGGCGCCCAAGTATGGGGCTTAAGACTTGAGAGGAACTTCATTTGTCTCCATTTACATGACTCAAAATTCAACTTTTGACTGCAAGAATAAAAAAGAATTAGCGAAGTAATAACTGATGTACTTTGCCAAATTATGAAACAAAATGCTTCCAGATTGAATATGCTCGGTTACATTGCATAGTGATGTAAAACTGCATGAGTTCCAATAACATCATAAGGAAAACTGTTGTGACAATGTTTCGAAAAGTATAATCCATCAAGGCATGCCATTGGCCATTGCCATCGCATTCTTGCTCTTTCGGTAATTCATGGTGTTTGTTAAGTACCCAACAACAAATTTTGTCTTCACTTTTCTTGCATATGCCGAAACTTGTTCAATTTCCCTTTCAAAGTTAATCAGAAGTTAAACTCGTTCAACTTGCAAACAAGAAACGGAATTATGGTAGAGAACTAAATGGTTCAATTTCCCTTTATAAAGCAAATCTACAATTCAGTTCTCGATGGTGGGAAACTGGCATTAGCCATTTCACATAAAACCTACTGCCACGCTCTGTCAGCTATTATAAACATAGTTTTAGTAAGAAACTCCATATACTGTACTAACTAACAAAAAAAATCCAACTTCAATGGACTAAATCTCTAGCTTTCCAGTAAGGTTTTGATACAATAAGTACCCACCAGAAACCACCCTATAAGGAGGAGAGAGAATGAGAATAGTCCAATCATGAATGGCCAGCCTACCAGTACTAAGCCCAGGCAGAGAACCACTGTGAAAGGGAGGAATGATCTTATTACCGACATGCTGTCAACCCAATGCCCCTTGATCAGAATTAGAGCTGCCACGGATATCATGTTCCAATCCATTGATCCACCATAACAGAGTCTGTTAAGACAATTAGCAACAAATGAGTGAGAGTTGCATGTGAAGAGGTTGTAGCTCTTGTGCTCAAAGTGCCGCGCACTTAACCGCAAGGCATCATCCCATGTAAGTGCAGTCCCATACTCTGTGTGTTGATAGCCATGCTTGCAGGTGTGCCCGGCTAGGTTTGGGGGAAAGCAACACTGATTCCACAGCAAAAATAGCCAATGAACCAACTATATGTTTTTTAAGCATTTCAACTCTCTTAAATATAAGAAACATTACTCACATAAAAGCATTAAGAGAAGAGGATTGCTTCGCAATAAAGAGTTATTATATTAGTAAAGAAAAATAAGGTAGTATAATAATGGAGGTGTGCAAGGAGATATATAATTAAAAATTCATATCAGTTTATCTGCACAGACTATACCGTTTCTCTATCCAGTTGAACATATCGAGCTGCAGCACCAAAAGCAAAATCCTCGACATTCACAAAATTCGACCCTGAAAAGTCTAAAATTGCTCCATCCTCCCTGCAAATGCCAACATGGCCAATGAAAGGTGCCAACCATGAGACAACTGGGAGTGGAGTCCAAACTAAACAGCAAGGAAACTTTGCCTTCTTTGGATCAATTTCATCTAGCGGCCACAGGTCATGCTGAATTCTAGATGTAGAATCTGTGCGTTCAACGTCATAAACTGCTTTTAGATCCATTATAGGGAATCTTCCACGCGACATATGAATCTGTGCATTCTATGTGATGAACCATCACCATTTCAAACAACACCCTCAGACATAATGTACTTGTTATCAATTCCAGTCACAATGATGATCGTCTCATTCTACAATAGATGCATAAAAATGTTACTTGAGAAAAAAAATCAGGGAAATGCTATAAAATATCAACAGGTAAAATGCCAAATAGTCAAAATTTGTGAATAATTATTAACAAAAATAAATAAATTAAACATTTTTCAGACCAACCAAAAGATTTCAAAAATTGAATACTCCCATCTTCGCTATCACACACAGATTCCTTAGTCACAGGTTGCACTTGCACAACCATTCAAAATAGGTTCAAAACCGTTTACTTTCCGCTTTCCATAATTTGCAATTTGAGCTCATGGCACAACAGTCTTATTTAACAGTCTTAAAAGAGGAACCGTTTATGAATTGTCCATATCCTAAAAGAGGAACCGCCAATCCTGTTAACTCCATTGTCGGGACGTCCACGTGCAGGGTTAGGGGGTGGGGGTGTTCATCTCCACTCATTAGTAGTGCTTAATATATGAAACAGATTGTCAATATCTTTTTTTCCCTTACCAGGTTATATTCCAAATTTCCAATACAAGAAATTAATAAGGGAAAGGCCAAAACTGCCTGGCTAAGGGAATGTACAAGGCTAGGATCGATGAGCTATTGGAAGAAATTCTAAACACCTATAGTGTAAAGTCCATGATCCAAACTACATTACTGACTAAATTAAGATTCATTAACTTGATATACTATGTAGCAAAAATTAACTTGATATACTGCCACATTCCTGAATCCTAAAATTTTCAATTCACCGAATCAAATGCAGCATCATTGTCTATGTTAACGCACGCACTCACTCCTAAGTTGTATCATATTATCTCAACTAACATACTTTTTGGCCACTTGTATCTACTTCAACAAAAACCAGATTTTCCCTCATCTATGGGAACATCAATCTAAACTTTACCCGAGATAAAGACTCATTGTGGCATTGAAATTCCCTCATAACCCAAAGTTATTATCAGCTCAAGGGTGGGTGTCTCTAGCAAACTAACTACATTATCAGGGGAAAAAAAGCAGCAAACCCTGTAAAATCTAATTAATAAACTAATGACTAAAATCCATAAGAAGAAGTGTTTAGAATCAGGCTGACTTCTCTTTAAAGTTGTCCATTTAGCTTTAGTTGTGTGATCATATGAAATGCTGTGAGAAAAATCAAAATTGCAAAAAGGGGCACGTTTTATAGCTAGCATAGCATACCTGCAATGTTCCAAATAGATAATCAACCTAAATCCAATATATTAGATCTTTTTCCACCAATCAACCAATCAAATTAAAAACTAAATGCTCCATTTTGTTCCTGGGGGAAATCATAAAAATTGAATCTTTTTGTCTGAATAAATGATTCACAACCCATTTCTCTACCCAACAGCCATCAATTCAACAACCTCAAAAACATTAACCAAATTTGACTCCCTATATGTTCTGAATCATTTGTACACCCAAAACAAGCAAACCCAGAAACTATATCATAACACACTAAAACAAAATAAGATCTTTAACTCCATGCAATGCATATTCAATCAAGAAAAAAAAAGGAAAAATTGTTAAAATGTTGACCCAATGACTAACCTGCAACAAACAGTAAGCTGAGAGAAGGTGGGTTGTATTTTGCTTGGAAACAAAAGATGAGGGTAAATGAAAGAAAGCAAAGATCTTTAAAGGTTGGTAAAGAAAGGAAATGAAAAGGAAGAAGAAAGGTAATAGCTTTGGCTTCTGTTTTTTGTTTTGGTTTTTGTTGGTATTTGGTATTGGAAGTGATGGAAGAGGTGGAGGTGTTGTTCATTTTGAAGAAGCAAGAAGGGGTGATTTGATATATTCAGACAAAAAATCAATTTGGGAATTAATCAAAATTAAAAAAGAAATAATTAAGGGAAAAATATTTCTCATTGTTCTGGATTTGGAAAGAGAAGAGGAGACGGGAAAAGGGCAAGGTGCATGAACCAGTTCTGTTTTTCACTTCCAGGTGGGACCCTCACCACCTCTTCACTTTAATTAGTTTAGTAATAAGTATATTTATTACTCTATTAAATTAAATTAAATTGAATTTTAGCTTTAAACTCATGGAAAGCAAGATTCAGGAAGTTACCTTGTGTTCTTAATTGACCAAGAGATTTTCTTGTGTTGTTTCATTTTCACTTTTCAGTTACAGTTTTAATAGCTTATTTAAGAGTTTATCTACTGAAAAAAGTTTAAACTGGTTCAAACGGAAAATCCAGAAATACTTTTCAGTTGTTTTTGAACTAAAAGTCAGAAGCTCTAAATTAAAACTTTTTCCAGAAACACTTTTTTAGAAGAGCTTTAAGATAGACCAAACGGGCAATTAGCTTCTAAGTTAATAGTGTTTGATTTTTGGAAAGCTCTAGGTAGCTTTTTTTTAGTTTAATGAAGAGAAATTGGATAGGCAAGCCAAACCTAATAGTAATTATTTATGATTTTGACCAAAAAACTGGACCATTCCATTCCAACTATAATAAAATCCAAAAGCATTTTCTGGGGTCAGTTGGAATATGGTTTTCCATCTCTTTCTTTTCCCCATTTTTTTGTCTGGAATTTTAATTTTGGACATGGAGAATAGCATTTGCATTTGCCAGATAAATTTGTCTTTACTCTTTTTTAAAATTTCATGTGAAATTGTTAAGTGCCATTGTACCTAGAAAAGGTCTGCGAGGCTGCGTTCAAAGTTCAAACTTTCTTCATTTGTTTTCTTTTTAGAAAAGATGTTTATCTTTTCCATCCCAACATATTATATTTGTCACGGTTAAAACACAAATTAGAGGAAGATTATAGTTCAATGTCACGAGTAAAGCATGAATTTTGACACATTTTCATGGGGTTTTAAGTTTTAACAGTGAAATTCAATTTAGAGGGACGATGCATGTAACCTAATAATAGGACTTACATTTTTAGCAAGAAATTTATCCCAAAAAAAAAATCTTAACCTTTTTGGTTGCAAATGCATGCACTTGCCTTAAACTTTTTTTTTTTTTCCTTTCCTGACAATTCCTTCTGAAATGCATCCCTACCTCATCATAATGATGTTTTTTTTGGTGTCTATGTTCAGCAATCCAACTTCTCTATCCAAGATTTATAAAATGGGATTTGGGAACATCCCTTCTGAAGATGAATCTTGGATGACAAGAAAAAAGAAAATGCATCAATTGATTAATTAATTGAGATATATTGTTTTAGTTTTAAATTTAAAAATGGAAAACAGGTGAGAAAAATCTTTGAATGAAAGCAATATGGGAGAGAGCACCGACTTTGACCTTATATATCGACAGAATGGGTACATAATAAGATTTATGATTTTTTTTTTGGTCGAAAAATTTAAGATTTTATTGATGTTGATTATCTCAGTCATTCATTTTGGTCGATGGCCATGGGAAAGGGATGTTTGGGTTTGGATCAAAACTTTCAAGCTCTTTTATGGCTTTGGTTACTTGCTCTTAAAGCAACTTCTGGTTAGAAAAGAAAATACATACATACATGGAAGAAAAATTAAAAGTATCTCAAAGTCGTAATTGACATGCAATCAACTCGTGACCAACACATCAAATCCAGGTCCCAAGTGTTGCTATTCAATTCTTTTCTTTCCTCTTGTAATTTTTATCATTCCAAAATTTTCCAATTACAATATGTTTTTGAAGATTAGGGCTGAAGGAATTCATTATACAAAGGCACTTTGATTACAGCTATAAGAGTATAGCAATAACTGAAACTATATACAGAGAACTGAAAAGAGACAGGATTATGCTCCTAAGTATTATATAATTAATGGACTGTACAGAGTATTAAGAGTTCCTCATGGAGTGAAACTAAAGAATACCAGATTCACCGCAGAAAGCATCTGGCTCGAATGATCTTGCAGAGTCATCATCGTAAACTCCCGGTATAGCTCTGCCCCCAGCTTCTTTAGATGTCGCGTTAGAACCCTCTTGACTTGCCTCGATAGTCACAAGAGGAAGTACACATACAAGCAAGGATACTGCAAGGGTTACTAAAGTGTACTTTAATCTGCTAAGCACAGGCTTGACCTGGGAGAGAACAAAGCAGAGCTTTTTCAGGGAGTTGAAATAAGAAAGTTTATTGTTTTCATGACAAGAGATCATTTGGTTAGCTTTCACACTTAAGAAATTTTTCTGAGGAAAATAAACACCCTGAACTGCTAATCCCAGTGAATGTGCTGTTCTTTCATATTGTTATAGTTGGAATGAACACAAATCATGCTAGGCCTTATAGAAGTTGATAGAAATGTCATTTTATCAATAGGAGTCATAAGAAAACAATTCAGAATGGTTGTGTTGATTTATGCATGGTCAAAAAAGGCAAACACAAGCAAAGGCCAAGAGGGAAAGAAGAAGAAGAAGAAGAAGACTGGTCTGAGTAAAACTCCAGTCTCCATAAAAGAATAGTAATACTTACTGAAAATGAACCAAGAAGTCTGTCACGCGCCAAAACTTCAGCAGTCTTGACCCATATCTGTTGATGGAAATTGTATTAGTTTACAAAAGTTAAGGCAATTAAAAGGTGCTCAGTTTACTCAAAGTCTAAAAGCTATGATGCAAGGAGCTTAGATTTCCAAATTACAACAACTTTTGACATAACATTTCCAACAATCAAGAAACATCCATAGACATATAAGCTCAAAACAGTATGGACAATTAAGTTGGCAGGAAAAGGAAGTAGTTTTGCTAGTTAACTTCCTATCTTCTTAGTATTAGGGTAATTAAACCGTTAAAGTTGCCATCTTCATTTGAAAAAAGGAAAATTCCTAGGGGAACAAGAACATTCCATGAAAGTAGTACTACTTGGTGAAAACATGACATGTTTAGGGGGAAAACCCAACATAAAATGAAGTTGCAATTGATTCAACTAAAGCAGAACTTAGGGATTAAATGGAGCATGAACATTACCTGCCCATCATACCAACCTGTCTCTTCATCTGAACACCATGCAAAAGAAAAATCCCGTAAGTAATTAATCCATCAAAGGGAGAATCTTTTTCTGTTGAAAGGAAAAAAAAATGCATGAAACGGAAACTTAGAAAACAGAGGAGTTTACATTCAACAGTGGCACTGAGCAAGCGATTCCCAACATAAGCCCAACCCAAATACATCCTCAAAACAGCGATCGTAACCACAATAATCCCACTCGAAACCGCTGCAAGGATCAGCTTCACCGGCTCGGATTTGGGCCCCACTGAACCGAACCATGCAACCGGCAGACCAATTAAGAGCGCGAAAGAAGCACCCGTTACGAACAAGCGAGAGCAGAATTCGACGAGGTCGCCCGACGCCCAAGAGAAAGGGAAGGATGTGGACAGAGATTGGTATTCGTTGATGGGCTGTTGTTCGTGTGGAACAGGGCACTCTGTTTCCGGCAGGGGAGGGGTATTGCTGCCATTTCCATTTTTGTATGATGAGAGCGTTTTGGTAGTCGGACTGGTTTTTCTGATTGGGTGAAGAGGCAGAAATCTGGGTCTTGAGAATGGTATGGAATGAGAAGAGACGGTTGGGGAGGCGGCGGCTGCTGCTGGCGGTCTCGGTGATAGGTGGAGGACGACTGCGGTGGTAGCCATGTCTCTGCCGCTCACTTGATAACTGAGATTTTCCTTCTCGATTTTTGTTTAATTTTCCAATTTTGAATTTAACCAAAACGAAAATAATAATAATTTACCTCTTTCTTTTCCTTTGTTTTATGAAATTTAATTTCTACTTTAAGGAATTATTCTTTTTGAAATATAGGGAGAGCTAATACAAAAGAAAAACACTCAAAACCAAAAAAAAATATTGAGAGTTGCTGGCAAAGATCAATCAGCAAATTCCTTGCTGTAATACTTCATTTCAAGCAGCAAAATAACCTGCTTCTTCAAGAATAAAAATAACAATGAAAATTTTCATAGCATTCAAGTTATGAATTGATATAAATTATAAAATCATAATAATAGAGGATGAAGAAGCACAATATTTGCAAATAATTCTTCTTTTTCTTTTCCTTTTTTTTTCTTCTTTTTGATGTTTACACAATGAGCTGCAGAGATCAGATCACATGTTTACAATTCCAGGAATTGGGATTTTTACCCAAAACAAAGACCTCCACAGGTAAAGAACTAGGAAGACTAATTTATTTTTCTTTTTCTTTCTTTTTTTTGGTTCTTTTTTTTTTTCCTTTGTTTTTCCTTTTGGAAAGTTTCTTACACTTGACAGATTCCTACCCTATTCATAATACTAGACACAAATTGTAAGTGGGTATCCTCTCACACTGCCTTTATGCAGCTGCTTACTTAAAGAGGATTCCACTCTATTCAGGATTGGGTCTTAGTGCTGATCCCCCACTTCGAATGAGCCAACACTTTTCCCCATTCCCTATTTCTCTAACTTTCTTTGCACATAAAATGAAAAAACTTCCGGCTGCCGGACAGCTCTTTGAGCCGGCAAACAGCTAACCAAGTACTTATTACATCAACATTGCACCGATCATCCTATAATTTGATTTGTAGAGTTTGGCTTTTCAATATACAGACGTTGAAGACGCCGCAGACGGGACATGAGCTGTGCAAATGATGGTCGTAAATGCGGCTCCCTGCCCAACGCAAAACAAACCTAGTTAGAATCATCATCACAGTTCTTATGATAGATACAAGCAAGGACTACCATACATAAAAGCTATAAAGAGAAGCTATAATAATTTTATGCTTCCTCCCAATTTCAATAATACTAGATTCCCGATCACAATTTCTTTTACTCGATGTAAAGAAGAGATTACCAAGATTTCTTTCCAGATGCTTATATGAGAACCCAAGAAATGAGAGACCAATTAAAAAATTCGAAAGCAATTAACACAAAGACCACCCCTAGAGTATAATTATACTCTCACGCTTCTCTGCTTGTATTAAATAATTGAGGCATAAATAATATCTACAACTCACGTTTGCCAACATTCACGTATAATCTGTGCAACCGTTGGATCAACGTCTTCAGGAATTTCTAGGCGCCTATTCTGGAATCCAACAGCTCCAACAACTTGCATTGGATTCAAACCTTTCCAGGGAACACGTAAAGTAACCAACTCCCATAATATCACACCAAAACTGTAGACATCACATCTGGAAGCAAGCCAGTAAATTTGTATGAGAAACAGAATATAAAATGCCAAATAGTAACAAATGCATGCTAGTTTGCTGTTAAAATGACTTACTTCTCATTAGCCGGTTCATTCCTTAAAATTTCCGGTGCCATCCATTCAGGCTGCAGTTCCAAAGCAAATCGTTATTTATGAAAGGATTACAGATAAATAGGAAAGTAAGACAAATATAAGCGGATAGCGAGGGTTATCTTTTAAAATACTACCGTTCCAGCAGTAGACTTTGAAGAGAGGAAAGTATGATGCTTCATGCGTGACAAACCAAAATCACAGACCTGCATAGAAAACCAAATATGTTGGGAAAAGATTCATTAGACATCGTTGGTGGACAATATAGCAATCTGTTAAAATGCTTAATTAAACCATGAGCACATCAAGGAAGAAATTTCTGGCTAAATTTTAGTTTTAAGCTACGCACCTTTACAACCCAGTTCTTATCAACAAGGAGATTTGGTGATTTCAAATCTCGATGCACTATAGTAGGATGGCTTGTGTGCAAGTAATTCATTCCTTTAGCCTGCAAATAATAAGAAAGGTTCATGTAAATAGGAGGGGAAGAAAAAAACACCACATCAATAAGGCAGGGTAGAAGGGTGAAAGGCAAAGTGTGGTGGGGGGTTAATCATGCAAGATAAGGAGCAAAAGATAATTGATCAACTTGCATTCGTACCACATCAAGAGCCATTCGCATTCGCCTCTTTTCATCAAGTTGAAGAGTGGGTCGATGCAGTAGCTTATACAAACTTCCCCTGTATTACGGTAAGAAACAAGAAAAAAATAAGACAAGATTCCAACCATTTCCCTCTAAATAAATCTACTTCTTGGGACAAACCAGAATAATGAGGCATACTGCATATACAAATAATAAAGAAACACATATCTAGTGAGTGATTCATTTTTTCATACAGAGCTAAGCACAAAACAGATGCTCTTAAACATATATTGTGGTAAAAGCATCAACAAGTCAACTCGCTAGCAAGCAAAGGCAATTAGTGAACTAAGGGAGTGTAGTCAGTAGCTGCATCAGGCAAAGCATGCATGAGAGCACAGTTCAAATGCCATCGTAATTTTCTGGTATCATAGTTTGCAACCAGGAGACCAACATCAAGTTTAAAATTCACACTAAATAGCCCACAACAAACATGCAAGCAAATCTAAACTTAATAATTACAAAAAATTGAAGACAGAAGAAAATTATTAGGATTGAATAAAGAAAGTTGACCTGGGGAGAAACTCTGTCAATATAGAGAAATGAGGGGAGCGAGTAACAGCTCCCATAAAAAGAACAACATTTGGATGCCTCAATCTTAACATTATTTCAACCTGCACGGAGTCATCAAACAGAGATGATGAAATATAAACTCATTCAAGTCTACACAAAAGTTGATAAATGAAAAGAAATTAACAAGCCTCATGCTATAAGAAGGAGGTTATTATCTAGGACATACTTCGCATTTAAATTGAACAAGTGCATCACCAGAAAAATCTTGGTCTAAGAACTTCTTCACAGCAACCTCCTGAAGTGCCAACAAAGACAATTAAAGAATCACCAAAGTACAATCAGAAGTCATTAAAGACGGTCTTAGAATTAGCCATAAAACTTTCAATCCATAGAAAGATTATTTGATAAAGACTACTGCTGATGCTTAGATTTTCAGAAGTTTGCACTGCATATTACCACAAATGCTCAATCACACTGACCAGTTCTCTTTTCCAATCAGGAAATAGGCACAAACAATGTCAATGTCACTGGTCAGTGAAAGATTAATAACTCTTGGAAATTTAGTCAAGCACACTATAATTTTGGTAATCTCATCTAGTAGAAAACTACTCCTAAAAGTTCAATGGAATAGGAGCAAATCTCACTTACAGTGCCATTCCAGTCTGCTCGGTAGACTTCACCATATGATCCTGCAAGTCAAGAGTTCATCTATTAAGGAAGTTTGCACTGGTAGAGAACAGCCCATTCATATTCAAGCAACAAGCATATTCTTGGAGTCTGTAGATCTAGTTAAACATAAATATAAAAAATATACAATCTAAGCAGGCTCTAATTTGTAAATCCATAAACCAAAAATCAGCTTTAACCTATTTACAAACATCATTTGCTGCTATCAAGTCTTCCATGCTCGCACAATCCCGTGCAAATAGAATGTGACCATACCGCATTGACCTGCAGAACTGTGTTAAGACGAATGCAATGTTGGCAGGAGATAATCCTATGGACAGGTCAAGCTGAGAGTGGAATGAACTACCAAACAACTTATAGATCATCTGTTGATTCATGTCAATTTCATACCATGTGTCCAGTCAATAAAACCAGAAACACCAAGATAACGAACCCTAGTTTGATTATAAGCTGGATCAATCATTAAAAGACGATTATACAAAACTCAAAATGCTTGCGGGCCAAAAAGTATTAAAAGGCCTATGGAACCGGGGCCACATACATTTAACAATAAAAGGATTAATTGTGTTATTATGAGACCTTACCAATACCAATGCGTTCACCAATTTGGAGATCCTCCCATGGAATTTCCCACTCAGAAGCCTCCCCTAGTATAGGATATATCTTCTCACTGTGGCCATTGCTAGCAAGATGCAAGTCACTGTTGGTGGTTTTGAATAACTCGAATGCAGATTGTGCAGTGAAATCAGAATCAGAAGACCTTTGTATTAGTCTATCATCCATGGCCAAGGCATTTTCTGGCTGTCTTTGGCAAAACTCATCAGTAGAACAGAAGGAAGATTCACGGACTTGTATCCAATCATTACTAGCATTATTGACAACAAGAAGCCCCTCACTTGAAGCATTATTTTCCAACTCTGTTTGATGTTTAGCCAGCTGCTTTTGTCTAGGATTGGGATTAGAATTTTCTGGAATCTCCATTTCAAAGGATATAAGAGACTGCTCATTGCTTAACAAATGATTTGAATGGAAGCGAGCAGCATCATTTACATTTGTCCCTTTCATTAGATTGACTTGTTCAGGCAGACCTTGTTCTCCAAGATCTTGTGAATTAATATCCATGAACAAATCCGGAGGAGGTGATGCACCACTTTCCAGCAAAACAGCATGTAATTTCTGAGCAAATTCTGGGTCCTTTGCTGCACTAATTACATACTTCGAAACATTTTTAACCTTTCTCTTTTGTGCTGATGAAGGTTTTTCATGAATGCCACAAGAGCTTTCATTAGATTTAGGTGTCGAGGAAAAAGGCTTCCCAAACTCCTGTTGAGATCTCTCAGAGACAGCTCTTCCAGCAAGGTTCCTCTCATCTTCATTTGTCTGATTGCCAACACATTCCGCAGGGCTCGTGGCACCAACTTTAGGGCCAGTATCTATAGAAGCTATAACTGCCAGATTTCCAATTCGTTGAGAGGCTTCGGTAACATCAGCAAAGCCCCTTACATCAAGCACTGAACTTAAGAGATGACAGCTAGGTACTTCAGCAGGAATTAGTGTGCCAGGAGCACCCATCAGATCGATAATATATTCACTGCATTATTTCAGATGATTAATTATGAAACAGGGGCAAACAAAAGAAAATTTAACAGGTATAAGATAAAGTTGATGAAATAACTCAAGAAAAAAGACCCTCACATGCACAATATGTAGAACTTCAATGCATGTGTATGAAAATCAAGGAAGTCAAACAACATACAATTATGCAAAATCGAACATGGATGAATTTGTAGGTTTAAGCTGGACGAAAGTACCTTCCGTTGTCAATTCTAACCAAGTTCACAGCTCCATCATCAGTACCAGTATAATAGCTCCCTTTGACCAGCATGCATGGGAGATTAAGTTTATCAGCGAGGACCTAGAACCAAAAGATATTTATTCTTAATGCAATATAAAATTGGATAAAAGTGGCAGGATATCATAAATAGGAGACAAGCAAGTCAAACAATAGAAAGTAATGAGGGGGGAAGGGCAGGTTGCAGACATGAGTCTAACTATAGTAAGATGAGCCAATAGTTGTTAAAACCTTAAAAAGCAGGGCTCTGTGACGAGAAAGACCAATGTCAAGCCGTCCGAGTGGAAGAACAATACTGTTAAGAGAATTCCGTAACTCAATACTTCTCAAGGTCCACGTTCTCAACATCTCTTCGGCATCACTAACTGGACCACCCATTCTATTAACAACTATTTCAGCAATTTTCTGAATCAAGCTGCTGAAAACAGGAGCTTGGCCAAAACCTCGTGATTGGATATATATGCTATACACACTTTTTTCAAGCTCTTGCAGTTCAGGATCAAGCAACCGATTAACCAAAATTACTTCATAATCGACCTTATCTAATGCTGATACTGCCTGAAGATCAACTAAAGATGGTATCTTCCCTTGGGCACCAAGATTTGAGGCGATACCATACACGTCATAAAATCCATCTACAATTTTTTCATCATAATTTACAACATTATAGTTCTGCAAAAAACACGACATAGAAGTAAGCTTTCATTTCTCTATAAAATAAAACCAATAAAACCAGAAAAAGTATCTACTTATACTCTCCAGCCCTGGTCTCACAGAAGACATAAATAGGATTCTTTCAGTCTTTACAGCACTGATGAACCAAAAGAAAATGAAGTAATCACAATTAACCAAATGTTCATAATAGCAATCACTATACAATCTCATTCCGTCGTAACTGAAACAAGAACAAGAAAAATCATGATGACCGGAAAAAACCATAATGACAAAATGCTTACACTTAACTATGGTAAAAAGGACTGACAGTTTTATAGCAAGACAAAACCATATTAATAAACTACTTATATATCAAAGGAAACGTTCATTTACTAGAAATTAAAAATAAAAATAAAAATAAAAAACCTTCACCTAGTTCAACAATTAGAGAATATTAAGGTATGTACCAAGTGCTATATTTAGACAAACTTCAATAAATAGAGGTAGCAAGATTAATCGAGCTTTGACATGCAAATCAAAAGCATTTGTAAACAAAAACAATAGAAGAAAGGCTTAACAAGTCAAAATTCATTCCCACCCATCCATGACATATAAGAATGAGATCCACAGTTCAATTCCTCATATAAAAGATAAGTGAAAATTAAATTAAATAAATATACTAAAAGTAACATATAACAAGGAAACATCAAATGCAATCAAAATTTACCAATAAAAGGCTAACTACTTATAGATAATTCACAAAATTATTAAAACTCTAAATGCGGATAAAACTCTAAGGAAACCCCAGAACCAACTATTAAAATCGTTTCAAACAGTAAATGCAATTTCAAAAACCTAAATACGAGGAAACCTAATTATGTGAAAGAACTATTCAAAAAATCGAAATAGAAATGAATATGTTACCCAATAACGAAGCGAGAGAAAATCAACGAAAGAGTTGGTGTCAGTGCCGGCGAGGCTAATCCTCTTCGCAGCATCGATCTGAGCCGTCTCAGGATCCGAGGCACTGATCGCCAAAGCCAACTGCATCTGAAACTCTTCTTCCATATAATTAAAATCCACGTCATCGCCAGTTGTCCGATCTCCCACGACTGATTCAACGGCCCCGATTCTCCCCATTGTCCCCGAACTAACCGAAGAGGACGACGAAGACGATGTCGTCGCCGGCCCCGTCCCGTTCGTCGAGTTAGCGTTGGAATTCGAGTTAGGAGTCGGACTCGGACTCGGACTCGGGCTGATCACGGGCCTCGCCTCCGCCAATCGTTGGTGCTCATTTAAACCACCGCCGATGTGGAGTTTCCTTAACAGATGCTTCATTTTCGACATCGATCATCAACGGCGACTTTTTTTTCTTGTCTTTCTCTATCTCTCCCTTTTTTTTGATTTCTCTTTTTTTCGTTGTAAAGAAAATAAGAAATATAGTTTTTTTTTTCTTTTACTATTTTTTTTTTATTTTTCTTCTTGTTTTCGCTGTTTCTAATCTCTATTCTATTCTATCTACAGTCTTAACCTTCGCCCACTACTTTCAACGCAGATTCGCTTAACCTGCGCACCCTTCTCCGTCAAGCTACCACCACTTGAAAGACTTAAATTAACCGCTCAACCATTCCCTCCAATACACACTCGCAAAAATAATAATAATATAATAAACAAAAAACTAAAACCCCTCTTCTACTGCTACTCTGCCTCATCTTCCTTGTATTTTTTTATGTATGTATATATATACTACTCTTACATCATGTTTATAGTCTACCAATACCCACATTTCAAGGACCCCACTTTTTATGATCATCTATGTTCACACCCAAATGTCTTCCATGGACTTCATTTGATCATGACCGTTAAATGATTTGTGATATTCTTGATTTGATGATGATCGGTTATTTCGGCTGGTGCTATAGGTCAAAGTCAATGTTACACAATTTGAATTTTAGTTTGAAAGTAGGAGTTATGTGGGGTTCCAAGAAAATTTGGCCGTTGGATTGGATTCGCGGGAAAATTAATGGGTCTGATCGATTTTTACAATCGGGTTGACAATGGAGATCATATCAGTCAAAAGATTGGATCTGGTTTTGTCGGTCGTGTCGGTGCTGACGATTTCAGTTCAACTTTTTTAACACCTGTTTCAGATTCCGGTAGCGTGTCGCCGTCACAGTTTATATACAGAAACACATGCAGAAAATTGGAACTATCTAAGAGAATCTCACCCTATTCAATTTTGAATTAAATAAAAAGCCACTTAACGACAAATTTCCGATGTCTTTACTCGAACAACTTGTTTCTTAAGGCTATAGTATTAAAGGCGCGCACGACAATATGATCTGAGAAGTTATCTCTTTTTTATTTTGTTGACTTTCTCAAAGTGTAACTTATAAAGAACTTCATCATATTGAGTTATCTGAAAAGGATCATTCGTGGGAAAATTAGTTTGATCGATTTCTACGATCAGACAACACTAAAAACCATATTAGTTAAAGATCGGATCAACATTTATGAGTCGTGTCGGTGTAGACAATTTCAGTTCAACTTTTTTAACACTTGTTTCAGATTTCGATAACATATCGTCGACACAATTTATATACAGAAACACACACAGAAGATTAGAACTATTTGAGAGAATCTCACCATATTCAATTTAGAATTAAATCAAAAAATACGACAGTTTTCCATGTCTTTACTCAAACAATTTGTTTCTTAAGACTATAGTATTAAAGGTGCTCACAACAATATGATTTGAGGAGTTGTCTTTTTTTTTTAAACTTATAAAGAACTTCACCAAATTGAGTGATCTGAAATGGAGCATTCATGGGAAAATTGGTTTGATCGATTTTCACGATCAGACAACAATAAACAACATATCGGTTAAAGATCGGATCAATATCTGTGAGTTATGTTGGTGCCGACAATTTCAGTTCAACTTTTTTAACTTTTGTTTTAAATATCAATCACGTGTTAGCATCATGATTTATATACAGAAACACACATACAATAATTGCAACTGAACGAGAGAACACTATTCGATTATGAATTGAATAAAAAGCACTTAACAACATATTTCATATGACTTTACTCCGAAAATTTGTTTCTTAAGACTTAGTAAGTATTAAATGTGCTTACAACGATATGCTTTAATAATTTGTCCCTTTTTTATACTGACTTATCCAAGTGTAACCTACAAAGACCATCTACTGTTTTCAATGATATGAAAACGAGTTTTCATGGATAAATTCAATTGGTATGGTCAAATTTTACAATTAGATAATAAAAGAGATCATATCAATTAAAGATCGGATCAAGGTCTATGAGTTGTGTCGGTGTCAACGGTAGTAGTTTAACCTTTTTTTAACACCTATTCCAGATTCTGATCATATATAATGACAATCACATAAAGGATAAATAAATAATATGGAATTATTGAAAGCGTTTTTTTTTTTAATAGCCTAAAAATAATCTCTAAATACTTAAACCAAGTAAAAGAACAAGCACGAAGAGTGTGATAAGGTGAATATAAGATGGAAGCATGAAGGCGATGGTGCATTGTAGTGAATGCAGCCGCAAAGCATGGAATCATTGTTGAAGGCGCGTATATGGAAATTTGACATGTATGGAAATACGGTGAGACTATACAGTATACATGGTAACGAGCAGCTTGTGAGTTGTACAGTAACGTTTTTTCTTTTTTTGGGTGAATGCACAGTAACGTTTTTTTTTGAATTGACTTTACCTTCCAATTTCTTTTTTTTTTTCTAAATAATTTTATTCACGCAATTACAGCTAAGATATAAGTCATCCCATTAATTATTATGATTTAATAATGCCAGATCAAGAGATTAAAAATGATTAGTGTATACTTAAGGCAATTTCTTTATACCACCTATCCATAAATGGCTATTTATAGAAGTATATATGGAGAAAAATTAAAATTCTCAAAAAATAAAAAGAAGTAAAAATGAAATTTTATTTTCATCACATTTGATTAAGTGGTTTAAAGTTTAAACATGTCTACCTACTCAAATAATTAAATTTTAATATTTTAAATATGGTTTTTTTAAGAAACATGTAAATTGTAAAGCTTTCAAATATATATAAAAGTTTTCTCACGTCTATAAGAGATTGAGTGTATAAATTAATGTCAAAAGGTAAAAGGTGTAATAAATTAGTAGATGTCAACATTGTTCAATGTTTTTTTTTTTACAATTAATTTGGTTGATTTGGGGCTTAATGTGTAACCATAGTGAATTGAATATAACATGTTCGCTAATGAATTAATCATTTCGTGCATCCCATCAACTACTTGCATACTTTTTTTTTACTATATATATAAAACGGTCGAGGAACTATCTAATTAATTATTTTTATGATAAAGATACTTTGACTTACAAAATTTCGATAGCTAAGTCAAAACCCTTTAAACAATTTCAAATTGTTAATTTTGAGAAATGAAAAATTAAATCAATGACTATTGATTGAATGAATTGATTCGTAATAGAATAAAGAGAGTTTGCATGAAATAGGCTTGATTGTATTTTTGTATGTGTTTAATTTATATAGCTGTACATGCTAAAAGTGATAAGAATACAATGTTTACATTTGAATTTAAAACAAGTGATCAGGTTCCTAAGTGATAAGGCTTAGGTTTTTATCTTGAGAAATTGAACAATTCATTTTCCCTCTAATAATTCAATGGTCTTTTAAGTAAGGTGTCATTTGCGAAAATAGATACAAAATTTTTTTTATTTCATCTGAAATTTATCGGACATGTCTCAACTTCAAATTAGTAAAACGAAAAAAAAAATATATAATAAAAAAGACCCAAAGATCCAATTTTTTGCATAGATATTTTTTTTTGGGTGAAATTTTGCATAGATATTGACTTGGAAAGCAAATTGGATAACAATGGCATGTGCCTCAAACCCATGGGGTTGGTCCCATTTCCGTAATACAAATATACAACCACATTTAGGGAAGGGTCAATTTAGAGGGTCGAAAAGAGATCAGTGTGACTGTAGGAGCTACAAATTGCTCGGAATATTCCAACAACAAAAAATTGAGATTCCTTTTTTTTTTAATAAAAAAAAAGGAGATTCCACACCTCACCTTGCGAAAATATTAAACTTATTATTTGCATTTACAATTTACGTGTCGAAATTCTTCTTTTATTGCATACTTTTTAAATTCGATAATACTAATTGGTAGTAAATATTTAAAGGTTTTTGTAGTAATTTTTTATAATTATGATCATTTCATTATCATCCTCAAATTATTGCATAAGTTTTGCCATGTATTACACATATTGCCTAACTTTACGACTTATCAACAGCTCGTTTTAAATACTCTCTTATAATATCCTTACTTAAAAAATATGATTATTTTTTTTAAAGGAAAAAAATGATATTTATTTGATTTGGTTCTCCAAGGTTACAAGAAATAATATTATGAAAAAGAGAAAAATACATAAGCTAAATTATGACATTTCTCTTTCACTAGAAATACATTTGTAGTATAATCTATGCTTCAGTGAAAATATATGGGAGGTCTCTGTACTGTACAAAAATGTCCAGCTTCATTCCTGTACTTAAAAGTGATCAATTTAATCCTTATACTCACAATATTAAGTCAATTTAGTTATTATATTCACAAGAATTGGTCAATTAAGTCCTTATTGTGCCTTTATTGATTGGACTCAATTGACTCATCTTATGAGTATAGAGACTAAAGTGACCAAATCTTGTAAGTACATGGATTAAATTGATCGTTTTTTGAATACAATGACAAAATTGAACATTTTTGTGCAGTACAGGGACCTCCCAGGTAGTTTAACCCTCATGCTTTCATATATTTGTTTCCGAATTACGAAAATATCTTTGCCCTAAAAAAAAGTTTGAATATTTGTTGTGGCAGAGCTTTAGTGATTATAATTGCATTATGTTATATAAGAATTTCTTTCATTTTCACGAAAATGCCACAGGTGAAATGCAAATGAAAAAGTTTATGAAGGATAAATAAGAATGACCCAAAAATAATGAAAAGAAAAGATAAGCATGTACTATGATTTTATCCACCTTAAAAGCTTATCTTGTTATTGGGCAATTTTCTGAAAAAAGGGAAAAGAAGAGAACACATTGTAGGACAAAGAGAATAGCCAATTGAACTCAAACACCACCCACATTTTGAAGAATTCCTTTTTGGGATCCCATGAAATTGATGGTCTATTGCTTTCTTAGATTCTTAAATTGCCAACTTTTTCAAGTGTTACAATTCTTGCATAAATGGATAACCTTTTGCCCCAAATGGAGTCTAGTAAACACTGGGTTATCCTAAGCAAATTTAGTTCATTTTGCTTAGTGCAAATTTGCTTAACTTGGGATTTTTTTTAGAAATGTAACAATAATAATAAAAAAAACACTTATTATCATCTTTGTGTTTTATCTACATTTAGCACCAGTTTTTGTAATTTTTCAATTTATAAAGAGTTTACTTTATTGACACAAACTCATGTTTTCCTAAGTGACACACTTCTGCTAAGATTAGATTAAATCTTAAACCAAATATTTGTGTTTATGCAGTTAATTAGGCTTGTCTAATGTAAAATGTTTGACAGAAATAGTCCAGCAAGATTCTAGCTGACTAAATAGCAAACAGGGCATAAACAGAGCTGGCAATGAACTGGGTTAGCAGAAGAGCCAGCCAACTGGAATCTGGCTTACAGGGAAGATTCTAGTTTTCCAGTTTTGATTAAGCAACTGCTTGTCTATTAATTGTTATATCCAATCAGTTGATTTTTTTGTTGAGATATACAAAATTAGTAAAGCAACATATAATTACAGTAATTGAGTTGCAATTAGCAACATTTTTTTGTTGTTATTAAAGCAGCTGATTGTAAGTATATCAAGCAATGAAAGTCACAGCTGTAGCTGAGCAATATGCAAATGAAGGATAGTACATGTACATGTACATGAGGAAGAAGATGATGACATTAATTTTTCCTTTTTTTTCTTTTCATTTTCGAGCGCAAAGAAGATTTCAGCTTCAACTTCCCTTTTTCTGAAGAATTCTCAGATCAAAGGGCCAAAGAGATTGATTAGGCATTAGCTGCAGCCTCCTCTTCAACCATCTGTGAGACTGGGAGAAGGGTGCAGATGAGGTTGCGGTCACCATATACATTGTCAACGCGTCCTGACACAGCAAGGCCAAAATGTATTAAGAATCAATATGCAAATTCATGTTCAACATGGGGGGTTTCAATATTATGTTAGTCAAAATGAGGGCAAATTGCAGTAAGAAGTTGAAAGAATGAGTAAAGAGGAGATATACTCACCAGTAGTAGGCCAGAACTTAGCAGTACGAAGCCAAGGAGCAGGGAAGGCAGCATACTGCCGAGAGTATGGCTTTGACCATGTATCTCCCATGAGCAAAGATGGTGGATGAGGAGCTCCCTGCATGTGCATATTTTAGAAATCACTCAGAAGGCTTATGAATAGAATCTACATGCTTGCAGAAGTAGAGTTACCAAACTAGAAATATTGGATTTTGCTTATTGCTATCTAAAAAGATGGGAAAATATGGTGAATAGACAAGCCATTTCACCTTCAGAACATTGTTGTTGATATCAGCCTTTCCATTCTCAATCTCAGCAATTTCTTCCCTGATGGAGATAAGAGCATCACAGAACCTATCCAGCTCCGCCTGCAAAAAATATTGATAATGGACGTGAGTGAGAGAGAGAGAGGATGGTTGATAATGTGGGTGAATAGAAAGATCCTTTTTCTGAAGCATACCTTGCTTTCACTTTCAGTAGGTTCAATCATGAGTGTGCCTGGAACAGGCCATGACATAGTGGGAGCATGGAACCCGTAGTCCATAAGACGTTTGGCAACATCTTCAGGCTCAATTCCAGCGGTATTCTGCATGAATGGTGGTTCACAATCAGTCATGGGAACAAACAGAAGGCTAAAGAGAAGAATGCTTGAAAAGATTGTATGTTCTAATTACCTTAAAGCCTCTCAAGTCGATAATGAATTCATGAGCAACTGTTCCATTGACACCACGGAAAAGAACGGGGTAGTAGTTCTGAAAATTAGAAAGTTGAGAGTATAAAAAACATGAGTAGGAGCAATAACCCATAACCTCAAGCTTGTACCAAATGCTTTTAGTTTACAATATCTGAAACCCATTTCCTTAAATAAATATAGCAAAAAATAACAAAACATGCATGATCCTCAATAAGACAGCTGGAGAGGTTAGAGCTCATGACATTCAATTTGGAGGTTTCAAATTCAAACTACGGGAGGACAGGGATTATGAGATCGAGGCAGGCTACCCTGTGTAGCCCAGGGCACAATAGGTCTTATCATGCATAAAAAAGGTTAAAGCATGATTGAGTAATATCAGCTAAAAGGTTAAAGCATTATGATAAGAAAAAGGCAATCTTAAAGGCTCATTAGCTAAATTGGTAAAAGAAAGGTCCATGCTTTTAGATTAAGATCAATAATGCATGTTGATTTCTGTTGATAACGAAGACGGAGTTTCTAGTAAAAATGCAGTTACCTCCAAGCGTTTTGCCATGTAGTTTGCATTCAAAATAGCTATCTTTGAAGCATCAGTGAGTCCCTTAGATCCCATCATGGCTATGTAAGTGTATGATATCGGCAAGATAAGTGCAGAGCCCCAAGGTGCAGCAGAGATAGTACCAAGAGGGTTTGACTGGTCAGGGGCTGGGATTCCACCAGTAGGTATCTACATTAAGATGGCAAAGTAATGAGCACTGGATATAAAAGATGTTGCCACTAAGAAACTCATCCGATTTGCCTTACAGAATCCCAAAGAGAAAATGGTGAAAAGAAATCAAGTTCAAACTAACTTTTGGATACAGTTCTTTCACAAGATGCTAAAAGGTTCATAAGATGAACATCAAAAGCTAAATGAATTTGTGCATATACATGAGTATGTATGTATCAGGAAGTACATACCACAGGATGTGAAGGCAAAAATGGTGCCAAATGCTTCTTCACACCAATAGGCCCCATGCCAGGTCCACCACCTCCATGTGGAATGCAGAATGTTTTGTGGAGATTCAGATGGCAAACATCTGCTCCAATAAAACCTGGGCTTGTCAAACCGACCTGTAAGGACCAAGAACTTCAATCATTAAAAGTGAAGATTTCGTGGCATGCTTGAGAGAGGAACAAGGAAAAACACAAAAAATTTAAACCAAAGTAAAGGGAAAGATATATGTCACAAATATTGTTGAGATGTCCCCTTTTTCTCATAAACTTATGGTGATAAATTTATACAAACTCAATCAAACATTTAACTCTAAGGGAATGTATTGGATATCGTATAAAGCAGGAGAAGATTCTTAATTCCAGTTTAACTACTGAAAAGTCTGGTCTAGCTTGAGTTTAGCTTGAGTCTGGTCTAGTTAAGATTCTTAAATTTAGCTTGAGTTTTAATTGCACTGATTTTAAGTTTGCAAATTATATATATGCAGATCAAATCTTGATATACTTCTCTAACACTAAAAATTAATTCACTCCCAATCCACCCTTTTATCTGAAGAAATGCCATGTAGATTTTAAGGAAATCAAAGATTAATTTGTATCATTTACACAGTATAATATCAGTATTGAAATGACAAAAATGTTAAAATCAGGAAAACAGACCTGGGCATTCATGTTAGCCCCGTCCATGTACACCTGGCCTCCATTCTCATGGATGATTCTACATATCTCATCTATCCCTTCTTCATACACTCCATGGGTTGATGGATAAGTGACCTGAAAATGAAATCAAAATCAGAAATAAACCGGACTTGCAAGCACAATTTTCTGGCCCTTTAACATAATTTGCAGCTGTGAATGCTATCATTCATACCATAAGAGCTGACAGCTTGTCTTTGTTTTCTTCGGCAGCTTTCCTTAATTGCTCGATGTTGATGTTACCCTTGGAATCAGTTCCAACAGGAACGATTTTCATTCCACACATAGCAGCACTAGCAGGATTTGTCCCATGTGCTGAAACAGGTATAATGCACACGTTCCGGTGATGGTCTCCTCTTGACTGCAGTATTCAAAGTATGGATCAGCACAATCATTGAAGAAATGCATCAGTGAAAGGATTTCCTTCTCCTTTCATAAAGAGGACTATAAAACAGTTACTAAGCAGTTTAGTCTGAACTTACCAAATGATATGCACGGATAACCATTAGTCCAGCATACTCGCCAGCAGCACCAGCATTAGGTTGCAAAGAGAAGGAGTCAAACCCAGTGATGGTACATAACAGGTCACCCAAATTATTGAACATTTCCTAGTAGAATGGAAAACAATAAGTTCTCAATAAATTAAATAGTATCTAAATTTACACCTGATTGCATGAAAAAGAAGGAAAACAAAACATCATGTAGTTCTAGGTGAAGAGATCTTTTCGACTAAAAACCTGATAACCCTGAGCCTGCTCGGGTGGGGCAAAAGGGTGGATGTCAGTGAAGCCAGGCCATGTCACAGGCATCATTTCAGCTGTTGCATTCAATTTCATCGTACAAGATCCCAATGGAATCATACTGTGACACAATGAGAGATCCTTTGACTGTAACCTGTAAAGGTACCGAAGCAACTCATGTTCTGTGTGATACCTGAAAAGAAAACATACAAAAGTGAGAGTGGCACATTTGATTTATAAGCTCGAAGACGTTTCCATCTACAGGAAAGTGCCATACGTGTTAAATATTGGGTGGGTTAGATATGGGCTCTTTCTCACTAATCCGGAAGGAATTGCATTCTCAACCTCAGGTGCAAGAGATGCAGCAGTAAATGAGACCTGAAAGTTTAGAAAAAGATGATCATAAGCAAGAAGGCGAAAATTTGTAAGTGTGAACATCTGCACCATGGAAAGGATTATTAGAACTTACTGGTTTACCACCAGCGAAGACTTTGAAAAGCTTGTCCACATCTTCCAAGGTAGTTGTTTCATCAAATGAAACAGTGATCTGAAAGTCAACCAAACTCCAATTATCTCACAATACATACTAATATTTTACCAAGGAAACCACATAAGGAATCATACTCACAGTTTTGGAATCCAGAACACGCAAATTAATCTCACTCTTGTAGGCAGCATCAGCAATTGCATGAGCATCAGAACATGTAACCTTCACAGTATCGAAGAAGGGAAGCCCTTGGACTTCCACAGTGCCAAGTTTTTTCAATCCCAAGGCAAATGCCCCAGCGAGACCATGGACACGTTGGGCAATGGTTTTTAGGCCCTCAGGTCCATGATAAACGGCATACATAGCAGCCATGTTTGCTAGTAATGCCTAGGTAAAACAAGATATTGAATCAGATAAAGCAAAAACAATTCATTCAAATACATAAGGACCTGCTTTGTTAATTTATTAAAAGAGAAATAAGTATTACAAATATAATCCTGACAAAATGTTTGAGCCCTTCATAAAACTTTTAATACTTGAAATTTCAGCAGTTTTATAAACCTTTATAGTCCTATAAAAAAAACACAAAATTTATTAGATCAACAATAGATCTCTTACTTGAGCTGTGCAGATGTTACTTGTAGCTTTGTCTCTGCGAATATGTTGCTCCCTGGTTTGCATTGCCATACGCAAGGCGGTCTTCCCTGAAGAATCAACACTAACACCGATAATTCTCCCCGGCATCAACCTCTTATACTCTTGGGAGGTAGCCAAAAATGCAGCATGAGGGCCACCATACCCCATTGGCACCCCAAACCTCTGTGCTGAGCCAACAACAATATCTGCTCCCAGCTCACCTGGGGGCTTCAACACTGTCAAGGCCAACAAATCAGATGCCATGACAACCTTAACATCATTAGCATGCGCCTTCTTAACAAAATCCCCATAGTCCAAAATTTCACCCTCTGTACCCGGATACTGAACCAAAACCCCGCAAACATCACCAGAGCTGTAATCAATATCCTTAAGATCGGCAGTAACCACTTTGAGGTCAAAACCATCAGCCCTGGTCTTACAGATATCAATGGTCTGTGGGTGGCAATTGCTAGCAATGATAAAAGTCTTCTTCTTTGATTTCTGTATATTGTTACACATGGCCATTGCCTCAGCAGCAGCAGTTCCCTCATCAAGCAATGAAGCATTTGACATAGGCAATCCAGTAAGATCCGTAATCATAGTTTGGAAATTAAGCAAAGACTCAAGACGCCCTTGAGATATCTCAGCCTGATAAGGAGTATATTGAGTATACCAAGCCGGATTCTCCATTATGTTCCTCAAAATAACAGGAGGAACATGAGTGTTATAATAACCCATTCCTATAAAAGACTTAAAAATCTTATTCTTTGATTCCAGATATTTCATGTGTTCAATCATTTGGCTCTCAGTTAATCCCTCATCAAACTTAGAAAACTTCATGGAATCAATACGTATAGCTTTAGGCACAGTTGCATCAATAAGGGAATCAAGGTTATCAAATCCAACCGACTCAGCCATTTTAGTCTGCTCTTCAGGGGTTGCAGAGTTATGGCGGCGGGGAAAAGTATCACTTGATTTCAGTGCCTCAACAGAAATGGATCGAACTTGCGACCCAACACCAAAACCAACATTGTTTGACACATTTCTAGCCCCTAACAATTCTGATCTGCTATAATGACTCTTAGAACCAAATGGTGACAGTGAAGATACATACCTTGAAGGTGTGTATGGAACAGGTGATCTAGAGCTTATTTCACCATTGCGGGATTGCTTGGCTTCATTAACCAAACGTTTCAGGATTGCCCTGTTTGCCACCCTCCTTGCACGCTCCATGAATGCACACAAAAGGAGATTTTTTTTTTTCTTTTCCCTTTTGCTTCTAGTAATGCAATGAAGCAAAAAAGAAACTTTGGGTTGTTGAGAGAAAAAAGGCTAAAGCTTTATTATTTCTGTTTCATGGGGATTGGGGAGTGAGTGAGAGAGGGTTGGTGAAAATGCTAGTGAAATTTTGTCTATATATAAATAGTTTATATAAGCTGTACTTAATTAAGTGAATATCTCTAATAAAAAAAATTATGAAGTTGTAATTTTTATGGAAAAAATATAAAGAATATTGTGTGGGCTTCAAAATAAAGTGGTGGTGGTGGGTGGTGGAATGACTCTACAACTATGAAGAAAAAGACAGATATATTTTGGAAGATATAATGTAATCATCTGCAAAGAAACATCACAAATCTCCAAAAGAAAATGAATGGAAGTAATTGCAGGAAAAGAGATTGAGATTCAATGGATCACAATTCATTTCACCCTCTCAATTTAAACAAAACCCAGAAATCAAAATTTGATCTTTTCTTATGAATGAATGAAGCTTGGAGATTCTGTGTTGGCAGAATCTCTTTCACAACCTCACAATCCAGCTTATCCCTCACCCTCCACCTCTCAAATGACAAATGTGTTAAAAATTTAGAAAGGGTATTTAGTATCTAGCCAATTACTAATAAATCTCACTTAGATTTTTATTTAACTTTGTAATTTTGGACCACTTGGATTGGAGAAACCATCATTTTCCTCAAAATATGAATGTGAAATTTAACTGATATTATATTTTTCATTTTAATTGTGTGGAAATAAAGTGTTTGGGTTTGATGGTTTGTAGATGGGACCCAGAGATTGGGTGGAGGGTATAATTGGGAAAAAAAGTTAGGATCATCCTTGGAAGTGTTGTCTGTGGCTGACGTTGTACGTTGCAACTGATAGATAGGAATAGGAGTGTTGTGTAGGACATTGGAGTCAGAGTTTGTTCCTAGTTGATAGATCCGGTTTTGGTTTGCTGCAATCTGAACCCTCTGATTAAAATTGGACAGTTGGGATTTTGTTAACTTGCCATTGTGGGAATTTTCATGTTTCGGAATTGGAACATCGAATCAACTCAACTCGTGGGTCTCTCCTTTTAGTAGTGAGAATCTACTTTGAAAAGCATAAGTCTTTTTTTTTAAGTGTCAGAAAATTAATTCTAGAAATTATCTTATCTTAATAGGAAACATTGGGGTTATTGAATCAATATCATGTTACTTTCCCTCCAAAAAAAAAATTTATGTTACTAACATTTTTGGGATTAAAGAAACAATGGGGTTGTTGGGCAATGGTCAAATATAGCAGAAACAAATCTTAAACTCTCAATTATTTTTTCTTAGGCTGTAATCTAAATTTAGGGTCCAAACTTTTATAATAAGCTCAATTTATGTTATAATTTACTAAATATGTATTTTAATTTGTTAAAATCACGTTGCCGACTGAACTTTCTTGTGAGGAGGGAGATATTAATTAAAGTAATAAAACTATCATCAAGAACAAAGGTATAAACTTGTTTTGGGCAACATTTTGACCATTAATTTGGGTAGGGAATTAAATTGCAGTCCCCCCAAGCTGTCACAATTACAAGGAAAATTCAGAAGAGATCTTACCTAACATATAAACATAAGAAAATGAGAAAATCAAAAGCTAGTATATGAAAATTGATTGAGAGGTACTATAGAGAGAGCTTTTTTTACCTAACAACACCCAAAAGAAATCTAAAATCTATGTACTTTCTTTCTATTTCAAAAATTTGAGGCAAGAGAGGGGACCCTTAGATTTGGGAATTTAATACACCCACCACACCACTACCACTAATTGTTGTTGGAATATCTTCCTTTACTAAGTTCTCAAATTAAAATTAGAAATCACAAAAAAGAAAAGTTCTCAAATTAATAATTTGGGCCAAGAATAAAATTTCTCAAATTAATCCAAAAGTTAGTTTCATTGGGCCTTACGACCTTAGTTATGGGCCGGTAGTTAAACGGGCCACTTAAAAAAAATTCCGGCATATATAATACCCGTGACCTATCGTTTTATAAATTTTTTTTCGCTATGCTATCTATACAAAAGTGTAATGTAATTTTTTTTTCCTTTTTGTAGACTTATCATTTCACTTCATACACCAATCTCTCCAACTATATTTTAACAGTAAAAAAGGTAAGAGGATCATCGGATATATATCATATATATGGGATATATGCATATGTGTGTACAAATAACATTTTCCATTATATTGTGTTTTCATATATTCCCTCCATCCTATATTATCTGTCCCTTTTGAGTTAAAGTTTCCTAAATTTGATCTTTAATTATAAAAAAATTATATAAAAATAAATTTTAAAAAATTATGTTTTGATTAAGTTAAGTCTTACACTTTTCAAAACATATTTTTTGAAAATTTGATTGTATATATATTTTTTGTAATTAAAGGTCAAATGTATGATTGATTTGACCCAAAAGGGACAGATAATATGGGACGGAGGGAGTATAAATTATTGTTTTGGACCTAATACCTAGTTTAAATAATCAATTTATAAAATCTCTCAAAAATATTCAATTTATAAAGATTTTTTGACATAAAGAGTGAATAAATACCATGACATAAATGCTGAAATGGCAAAGCTATAGCTTAGGAAAGTGGAAACTTTTATATAGATGTTATTAATGTTTCAATTATTTCTAGATATATATAATAAGCTAGCTTAGCTATAAGCCTATAACAAAGCAAATCCCTTTTCAGGCTTTGATTTTGCTTTGCCCTACATATATATATGTAGGATTATCACTCTTTAATTCCTCTCTAAATAGGTCAAACTCAAAAAACAAAAACAAAAACACTACTAAGCTATTAGTTCCTTGAAAAAAAAAAAAGTCAAACAAAACTTATTGATATATTGAGGGAAGCAAAAAAAGGTTTGAAGTTTTTTCAACTGTGAACAAGGCCACAAGAAAGCTCCATTAGAAGAATAGCAGCATCTTCAACATCCTGAGGAAACACACGCTGCAAAGCTGATGAGTTCTTACTCAAACTCAAAGCAAATTCCTTGAAACAAATCAGCTTCTTTTGGCTTTGAGGCGATTGCTTATTCTTATATTGCCCAACACGTCCTTTCTTTTCCTTGTTTATGTGTACCTTAATCTTCATACCAGTACTTGCCGCCGCCGCCGTTGTTGTAGTACTTGTTGTATTATCTGTTGCAACGGCTGCTTCTCCATTTCCAGCCGCCGCCGCCGCTTCCATGGCTCGTCTTGCCTTCCTTTGCCGAATCCCACAGGCGTTGCAAAGAGACTGCACAAAATGACAGCATTTTTATATATAGACAAAAGGGTCATTAAATATAGCAGTAAAAAGTAAAAACTATAAGGATTAGGTTTAACTTAATTACCTTGGGACCGCGAGGGCCACTTCTCCAAAGAGGTGTGGTGGTGGTGTTGCAGTCGGAGCAGACTCTTACGGTGTTGTTATTATTATTATAATTAATAGTACTTTTACTCATGAAACAATTATTATTATTGGTTTCATCGCTATTATCATTCATCTGATATTGATGAAACTTGTGTCTAATTTTGAGTGGCAATTTATTATTATTCATGTTATGATCTGCTGCTGATCCACCGCCGCTGTCGCCGCCGCAATTGGAGTTGTTGTTCATCATCTTTTTCATGAGCCTCATCTTGGAGGACATCCATTTTACGGTTGATCCGTCGTTATTATTATCACTTGCACTTTCGTAATGATCCCCATCTTCTTCTTTTCTTCCGAAGGTTAACTTGTGGCCGCCATGAATGGCTGCTGCGCTATGATCCTCATGCATAGGAGATTCATGAAGTGATATTGAAGATGATGAGCTTCCTTGTTGATCACTCGATGATCCTTCATGACTATTCATGATCAACTTAATAACCTGTAATTTATTATTAAAGATAAGATGAATAAACAAACCACATCCACACATAAAAAATATACATCTACGTATTATTATTGCTTGTACTATATAGTATGTATTTTATGTAGTTTTTGATGAAAAAAGATAAAAACTAACAAGAGATCAAAAAATATATAATTTTAATTTTAATCCAATATATATGATTCATATACGATCAATATACTCAAAACCCAAAGTTCATTTAAAGATGCAGCGCATATGTTTACTTGTGATCATGATGAGCTATAATATGTTCAAGAACTTAACATTTCTTGGACTTGAACGAGAGGATCACTAATTAAACTAAGATCACCATATAGAGAGATCATCAAAAGGAGAATTATATAAAACAAATTATTCAAAAGTCCCTTTTCCATTATAATTATTCTAGTGGAGGAAAAGGTATTATTACTTCATTAATCAATATGCTGTAATTAGCAAAAGAAACTTAAATAGTAACATAAAGTTTTGAAAAAGAGAGAGAGAGGGTATTCTTGCCTTGTGATCATGGGGTTTTGGTTGTTCATCAGCACTCAAAACTCTTTGATCTTGATGAGTAAAAGTAGTGTTCATGAAGAAATTAGAAGGAGGTGCAGGTGGTGAAACTGAAAGATAAAGGTGGAGGTTTTGGTCGACTTCGGCCTTGAGCTCTTCCACAAGAGGAAAGGGAGAAGGAGGTGGGTTCAGATAGAGGGGTGTCATGGTGAGACTAGTGTGGCAAAAACCGATCAGAAAAGAGCAAGAAAGAAAGATATTAAGATCAAGAGGGAATTGTTGTTTCCAAAGGGACCAATAAATATGGGAAAATATATATGGCAAAAGGGCTTAATTAAAAAAAGGGTCTTATTATAGAGGAGGGGAATAATTTATTAATTAATCAAAAAGAGAAAAAGGGGAGAGGGGCAAGAAGAGGCCTGAGAGGCATTCACGTGACTTCATGTCACCCAAACAAAACAAGATATGTAAAACAAGACAAACCAAAAGGAGGTGTAGAATGCTACTACTCAACCCCAGTTATGACAAAACCCTATCTGCAACTCTTTGCCCCTTCTAAAACAATTTTACTTGCTATATATTTCAAAATATTTTACCTTCCCTTTTACCAAATATCATTTGTATTTTAATAAATATATACTATATACATAAAAGGGATAAATATCAACTCATATATAGACGTTATATAATATATATTTATATAAAGCATTTGCAATTTGTGTTACCCTACAAGCTCACATGGCAGTATTTGTCCTTAATGTTATTGCTCAAAAACTCATTAATGTCTTCCAAACTGTTCTACACTGTTGCACAGATCATTACCATATCCCATCATCAACTGAAAATGAAAACTTTTGATGATTTCTATATCTAATTAATCTTTGAACTGTAATTAAGCTAAGGAAGTATTAATAATCTTATTGCAGCAAGTAGTTCCTGTTCTTCACCCTCGCAACATTTTTTTTTTAAAATTTCTTTCAAACCTGATCTTTCCATCCGAAAAGACAAAAACCAAAAAAGGCATATAGTTATATGCATGTGTCTGGGATCTCGAGCTCTGCTCTGCAAAGTTGATCAGATATATTTAGCAGTGAAAGAGAAGATATGTACAATTCAAAAACAAAAGATCACACACCCTTTTTTTTTTTTGCAGGTTTTTTATCACTAGCTAGGGCAGTGAATAGAGATTTAAATATATATATCAGATAAATGTGGATAAAAGAAAACTTAACGCAAGAAAAGGAAAAAAAAAAAACCCTTGTGGTGAAAAATTTCTAGAAATAAATGCAGTTTTGGAAGAATTAGGAAGGAATTTGTGTGGGAGAGATATGGGGTTGAAGATTTTGGATGGGGATAGCATCTTTCTGCTAAATCATCAAAATCTTGCCAAAATAGACATCAAATGGTTGTACAGGCTTAGCGACAATGGCTGCCCCTTTAGTCCCCACAACCTTTTTTGCCAATTTGATCCACCCTTCTTCTTATATCTTCTACAATCGGTTAATTCAAATAATTACACACTTTTTTCTTTTTTTATTTTCCCATTCTTTCTCTCCTTTACCAGCTAGCTACTGCTGCCTTATTTTCTGATCTCTGTCATTTGATGCTCAAATCTCAATGGTAAAGAATACAGGTGTTTCCTGACCACAATCTATGTATAGTATAGCCTATTACAAGTTTTCTGATCTATCTGAGAAATGTGAAGAAAACTGAAACAGCCATTGGACCAAAAGTACATGTATTGTTCATTACAACAAATAAGGGTTAATTTTCTCCTTCCTTTTTTTTTTTTACCTTAAAACTTTTGGGAAATTTAAGGTGTTTATGTCTTCGATATATATGATAGTTGCTCACATGAGAAAGCAATGATTACATGAATCATCTGCAGATCCAAGTCCAACATCCAAGACAATCTTTCCCTCTGTTTATACCTTTTTGTTTACACAAGATTTTGCTTTCTTTTTGTCTGATATTTATAATGCGCCTCACATTACAAAATATATTTTTTGTTTTCTGCACATATATTAAAAAATTATTTTAAAAATTATTATACAATATATATATTGTTAATGTAAATTTTGGAGTTCACAAGCGGGTTAAGAGGGTTGACACGTAACGAGTGTTAATTCTATTAGGATCATCCTAAAAATGGTTGGTTTTAGGATTCCATTAAGATGGTGTCACCTAATCAAATCTAATCAAATTTGAATCATCATCAAATCCTAATTTACACCTTACAACACCTAATTAAATTTTTATTAATTACTTAACCTTAGTTAAAATTGAATAATTTTTTTTAAAAAATTAATTTTAACTTACTTCTTTTCTTTTTATTTGCACTGTGACTTTTTTGATAAATTTTATTAATTTTTTAATGAGGTTAAGTAATTAATAAAAATTTAATCAGGTGTGGTAGGGTGTAAATTAGGATTTGATGATGATTCAAATTTGATAAGATTTGATTAGATGGCACCATCCTAGTGGAATCCTAAAACCACCCCTTTTTAGGATGATCCTAATAGAATTTAATCTCACACGTAACCATTTCTTTTTTATTTTATTTTTAAAATTACACATGTCAACACTTTAACTCCACATGTTTAGTCTGCTAAATTACACTGTGTATCGTAAAATATTTTCCATATTTTAATGTGTATGTCTAGATTTTAACATCAACAAAGTTTTCCTTTGAGGATGCCAAAAGATGAAGAAAAAACCATGTATATTTTTTTATATATATATTTATAAAAAAATCTAAGATATTTTTAGATCTTACACATGAAATTTTGCCATATCTAAATTAAGAAAGCAAAGTTACGTACTATATATATCTAATTAATTATCATATATTAGCAAGAAATTTATAACTTTCATTTGCCATGTAAATGATATATAATATATGTGCACACACACACACATACACACACACACACATATATATATATATATATATATATATCTATAAAATTTTGAAAGAAAAGACAAGATTTTATTCCATTCAAGATTTCAAGTTGAAGATACCTATGATAAACACAAGTGAAACATCAAGGGTTTCTTTCCGTTTGGGCACCACTCATGTCAACTCAACTCTTCCAACATTTATTTATATACTATAATGTGTAAAATGATGTTTTGTAATATATAAAATCAGACAAAATTTGGAATGACTTTGATGATCAGATCGGATTCACACATATTAATCTCCATCATATCAAACTTTTTAATGATCCAAAAACATGCTACGTAGACTGTTTTCCAATCACTCCTCATTCGTATGCATCAAATGTCTGCAAACAAGATAAATTTAGAAATTTGAAATATATATATATATATATATGCAAATTGTCAAATGATCATATATTCATATTATATATATGCAAACAGAATTTGATGAATCATCATGATTGGTTTTGCTTCACTAAGTGGGGCATTTTTGCTACATGACAATATTTTCCCCTCTGTCAAAAAGGTCCCCCCACCCTTAATTTTCCATCGATCCCTCTTGTTTATCTCCCCGCAACTTGCACAATATGTATAGGGTAATGAAACAATTAATTAGAGGTCACAACACAAGCATATAACTATAATTTAGATTTGGGAGTGATTAATTATTATAATTATATATATAATAATAATCTATTTATGTAATTTGTATTACAACCCAGTTATACATATAACAATATTGGATTTCAATTATTATAAGAATAATTATTTGATACATCGGTGGTGTAAATTTTGGACTCTACAAGCGGGTTGTGGAGTTGACACATGTCCATTTTCTTAATTAATTAAGTTTTAAGTATTTCAATTTAGTTCCTAGAGGACACATGTCATCCTTCAAGACCCGTTTGTGTAGTCTACTAAACTCCACTGACGGTGTATTGTATAATTTACCTTATTATAATCATCATGTGACCTATGTTAGACCTCAAACGACAAACAACTCTCTGCACCCAATTTTTTTCGATTTACAAGATTCGAATAGAAAACCTTACTTCGAAATTCCAATTAGAACAATTGTGACTTGCCAGCCCACATCCAAAACTTGATAGCGGACAACTCTTAACAAATATATATCTCAAGGCCACTCTAGTTGGTGTTTATACATGTTGGGCCTCAAAAGAAAGCATTCGCCCCGCCAAGCAATAACCACTTTGGTTATTTGGGGTTTTGGGGCTTCAGACCAAAACGAGAATGAACAGTGAGACCAATGTATATGAACTTTAACTTAGAAGCCTATTGCTTGTTAGAACAGTAAGCAATGGACCCAAATGATTGAAATATGGAAACTAAACCAATAACCACTTCGGGGTTACTTTTTGAAATATGGGTTTGGTATATGGATTTGGGTTTTGGGTCATCTTGGCCCTTCAGACTAAAACGAGACCTATTGCTTGTGGAATAGTAACCAATGGGCCCATAAAGTTTGAAATTCCGAAACTAAACCAATAGGCCTTGCCCAAACTCGATTGTTGCAAAAAGTAATTGAGAAAAATAATGGTCGCATGGCATTGGCAAGGGCTAATAATAAGTGGGATATTGTTTCTTGTTATAGAAGTCTAAACGGCTAAACCTCTGAACCACACTGGACCAAAAGGGTTACTAAAATTTGATGATGGTCCTCAACCTACAAGGCGAATCAGAGTGAAGATGGTGGACCAAAATTGTTCAGTTTCCCAAATTCAGCTATTTTTTATGGAGGAATTGCAGGTCTCGCTGCAGTAGCTTGCATTCCCATAATTATTTTTTTCTGTTACACTAAATTAATATAGGTACACTTACATCCTCATTTGATTATTTTTATGGATTGCTTGTCTTACTCACCTTCTTAAATTTTTTGTGAGAAAGACGGATGAAGTTAATAAATTATGGGTGCGTTTGCTTAAGATCACCCCCAGATAACTGGTGATCTTAAATCGTACACCTAGATTTAGATGGGTGATCGGATCATTCCTAGATGGGTAATCAGGGGGTAATCGGGTCATCACTTAAAAAAAAATGTAACCAAACAGGGTGATCTGAGATCACCCCCTACTACTAAGATTATATCTGTACTATATATAATATATATACTTAGGATGGGAATTATTGGCAAAATGTGTTATCATTTGAATTTAAGTGAGCATTTTGTTTTGTTTGTTGATTCACTCGTACATACCGTCAAAAATCTAAAGAATTTCAATATTCATTTGTGTTCCATTCCAAGTTCGAACAATAGGGGTCTTTTCTTTGAATGGAAACAATTTTTGTGTATTTAATATTCCTTATTAACAAGAATTGGCTTCATTTGGATAACCATACCAATGCATGCACATATAATGCAACAATTTTGTTCAATTATTTGGATCCTACACCGATCAAAAAATATAATTATTGGGAAAATGCCTCGAGGCCAACTTCCATTAGCAGAAAACTTAATTAATACTTACGTGTTCATATCATTTCTCTCTCAGTTTTTTTCTTATCAATGCTTGGCTGTGGAAGTTTCCAGAATCATGAAGTCGACCCCTCCCTACCCATTTCAGGAATATTTGTAGCTGATCTCCTTAATTTGCCATAAAGCCAATAAACCAGGCAGGTAGAAATAGACGAAGCAATCATGTACAAAATTAACCAATGAACATTTAAGACAATTATTTTCAAATTACTCTCTATATTCCTAGCTAGCCATCATCTTCTATCTATAGCCAGCAAAGTCCATCATCTAAAAGGCTTACCTAAGAGCCTTAATGGTAACAATAATTGACATATATACGCAGCAACACACACACACACACATATATATATATATATATATATATATATATAC
>AWUE01017550.1:0-28519 GCA_001974825.2 Corchorus olitorius
ATATAGACAACAATTATTATTATTATTATCTATTTATCTCTCTATAGCTTTTTCATAACAAAAAATTTCAACAATTCGTTTTGAAGTTTTTCCATTGCAGTTTCTTTTTTGTATAAGCATTAATTAGAAGAATAAGTTGAAATACCGACGTTCAACTTTCATTATTTCTAGCGATTGCAACTTCAAGAGACATGTCAAAGGATATGGAAAACACATTTTACCCAAAATGATGATTAGTCTATTCTTTAGCTATTCCTTTTCCCCCTACATAATTGAATTGATGATAAACATCAATAATAACCAAAGTAAGCTTTAATTCTTTGATCTCTTTGTCTATACATCTTTTGCCAATATGAAGCAAAAATGACTAAGCAGCACTCCGGAGGTAAAGATATATATACACACATGTAAATCTCCTTCCTAGCTAGTTAATTTGTTTCCTCTTAATTAGATTGCATTTACTTGGCGCAAAATAACAATTAATGGAGAAGATCATCTCCTTCAATCCCAATCTCTTGCTAAAAAATATACTCGTATGAGATCACAATTAAGTTATCGACCATTTAAATATGAAAAGGAACGTTGAAACTTCAAATTACCTCTTTGTTAATTCAACCTTTAGAATTTATTGACAGTATTCGAACCCAAAATCTTGTACTACAAGTCTACAACTATCAAAAGGAGAAGAAATTAGTCAATGAATCAAGGTCTCATGGACAAATTTTCTCCCTTTTCTTTCCAATTATATTACTTAAGTGTTTAAATATGTATATGTAAGTAGAATCATATTCATGTATATGCATGCATGACTCATTGCCCTGAAATTGATGCAATATAAGTGGCTTCATATTCAAGTTGTTTGTTTCTTGTTCATTTATTTACTAAGCGTCGAAGAACAATCACATGTATGCTTGATAATTTATCTTGGTTGGAACCCATTATAAAAGATTTTGCCATTTCAAGGGGGATTAAATGTCTTCATCAAATTGCTATAATTGCTCAGGTACCCAAAACAAGCATTTAGTAGACTACAGTCTTTTTGAGTTGAATCCTACCAACTTTCCAAACCATGAAATGTAACTTAAGAGTTAAAAGAGAGGGCCACAATACATTGCACATATATACTTACAAGAAACGAGAGACGCATTCATATGAATATCTCACATATATACTACTATTTTCATAGTCATTTCCTAGTGATTCACCCGAAATAGTCATTATTGTGCTTCTGATTTGTGAAAACAACATCAAAAAATTGGCCATTTCTATTTTCTTATAGCTCGGTGAGTCCCCTAAGCCTAACACAAATCAAGCAAGCATCAATCTACTAATAACACGTCTGATATTATTAATGACGCATATAATTAGGTCAAGTGAAAGTAGTTCGATATTTTTAAAACGAAATCTTATATTTGAGATTTTATGAATAATACACGACATAACGAGACTTAGTTAATTGAGATTGGTTGAGTTGGTAAGCCTTTGAACCTCTATTTGTAAAGTTTGGAAGTATCATTATAAGCGCTCTTTGAGATCTGTGTGACATGCCTTGATCCTTAACTGGGACAACCTCCCCTCACTTATACTTTTAATTATAGAAAAAAAAAAGATATAACGCGACTTAATTCTGAATTAACCTAAATCCCGGCCGCTTGTATAAAAAAGCTATAAGCATAAAAAACTTAATTCAACATGTTTTAGTTTTACTTGGATTGATGAAATGAGATAAACTCGAAGTTCGAGGTGAGTGGAGCTTTGGTAGTATTCATGCAAGTAATTAATTAGTTCTACTTACTAGTATTTCAGTTTCCTATGGTTGTGTAGCAAAAGCATTCATTCAAAGCCTTGTGACAGATGGAACCAATGCAGCAAAAAAAGACAGAAAAGGAAAGAAACCGAAAGAAAAAAAGAAACAATATTGTGAACTGGTTAACTATTCTGGTTCTGGTTCTGGTTCTGAATCTGGGTGTAATCAGACGATACCAAAACTAGCATTTAGAGCAATTAAAAAGATGAAAAAAAGTAACTTCAAAAAAAAAAGTATATATATTTATATAATCTAAAATAAAATTAAATATCCCACCATACCACCCCTAACATAAACAAAACTACCCTTCCTAAGGACACTAGCCCTACACTTTGAAACTACACCACCAATCTGTACGGTAAAACTTAGGGTGATGGGACTCAAAAAGCGATCAAAATCCCCCCAATCTGAAAGCTTTTCAGGGTCAGGTCCACTCATCGAGTTCCAGTGGACCCCACCCTAGGACTCTTGCCAGCCATTGATCATCATCACCTTCACCGACCTCCCCTTCATCACAGCCCTTCATTTTGTCATCTATTTCTTCTCCCATTACCCCCTCGCTTTCTCCTTCTACGTTAAGGTTTTCGTCGAGTACCATGATACCCATGTCGTCGGCCTCCGGCAACCCTGCATTCACGTCGGAGAAGTTTCCGGCGGGACCCACGAACTCAATGCCAGCCATGACGGTGGACGCCGTGTTGGACATCGAAGCCCCGCAGCTCTCGCTCTGGACGTCGCTAACGGCGAAGAACGGGAGAGATGATAAAGAGAACGGCGAAGTGACAGAAGGCGAAGACGACGAAGATGACGGCGACGTCAGAGTTACTGTTGGTGGTGGTGAGGTGTAATAAGAAGAAGGGATTGCTATCTCTCTGTAGAGCTCCTGCATTATCTCCTCTAGTTTCTCTTCTCTGACCAAACCCTCACTGGAGAAGTCGCTTTCGTCGTCGGATTCCGTCATCAAGACGTTCAACTTCCCGGCAATTTCGCCGGAAAGCTCATTCTCCGACGAAGTTGAGTATTCTCCTTCTCCCCCCAGCCCCAGCATCACTGTTTTTGGTTTTTTTTCAAGAGTTTTGAGTGTGAGGAAAAAGAGAGTAACGCGTATTATAAAGAGGGGAAGACGAGTGACACGTTGGCAAAGGGAAGTGGAGGTGCCACGTAGGATGGTAGGTGTAAGGGAGATGACGTGGAGAGCATAGGGTGAAGGTGGTGACGAAAATAGAGACAAAAGATTTGTCAAAACAGTCAGTTTTGGGAACAAGAAGAAGAAGAAGAAGGAAGATTTGATTTGAAGAAGAAATTAATAAAAAGTGAAGACTTTTTGTCTTTGTTGTTGTTTAAGAAAGAGAGAGAGAGGAAAATCAGCTGAGCCAAAAGCCCAAAGGGAAGTGTTAAGAGTTGGGTAAACGACAAGGATTTGCCTCGAGGAGCACAATTTTATGTGTTTTGAAGTTTACGAGATTGCCCCTGTCATTAATTAACCGACAAATCTTTTGTTGCTGTCTTAATTGTTAAATTCTACCCCCTTATTAAGATTTCCCTTATTAATTACCAAGTATATGCATGAACTTTTGTCATGGAATGCAAGTATGAAACCCATAAGGTAATCAAGAGATAAGGTAAGAAAATCACTATCTTTAAAATTACCTCCACATTTCTCTCCTTTGGGAGATTATAATCTTTAAAAATGACTTAACTTGCAAGTTAAGTTAATGGCATTAATGGAAGCAATTTCCACATCCTTATTTTTGTTTCATCTTTATCTCGTATCTCACCATATAGAAGGACGAGAGTTTCCGACCTGAAATTTTTGATAAATCCTATCATCTCTAATTGAAGATCTGGATATTTAAACGTATCCTTCTTCCGCCTAAGAGAGGCCTTGTAAATTTATTTATTTTTCTAATTTTTCGACTTTCGAATGAATATTTTCAACTCATCAATAATCTATCAGCATTAGGTAAACATATGAAGTAGTTTGGAGTATAGATAGAACTAGTACTAGTAAATGGTACTACATTGTCAACTTATTTTCCTTTCTCAAAGTAACTTTGGTACCCCATTTTGAGTACTAGGACCAATTACCTAACAAGTAAACAGAGTACAGCATGTACCAAAAAGGCCAAAAACAAAAGTACTACTAGTAATTCTTGGTCTCTTCAATTATTTTTTCTTTATTTTTTTTAATAAAATACTAGTATATGTTAAGCTTTGTTACAAAAATTAGTATATAAATTTTGAGGAGCTAGAAGTCCACATAGTACATGCTTTTTAAATTCAAGGATTTGGAAAGTGGGTAAAGTCCCAAGTTACTCTGCAGTGGATGGACATGGATTATTAGCCAATACTATTAGGTAAGGAATTGTATTCATTGCACCCCCCTTTTACCAGGTAACTGTAAGCTAGCTACTCACTCTCACTTGCAATTTCTAATGTACTTTTGCATAAATCAGCTAAGGAAAATTCATGCTTGTCTTTATACTGTCAGAACATTTTCTATGTAGCACAAAAAAGTTGTTGCCAGACTCCTGCAATTATCAATCCACCATGCAATGTCACTTGACAAGGATCCTATGTTTGTAGGAAATCATGCAACCACATTCATCCATTTACTCATTATTTACTGCTCCATGGCATTCTTTTGGAAAATTGGTCTCCTAAAAACCCATGAGTTCATGACAGAGACGATGAAGTTCAAAGCTGAATACTCTTAACTTCGATAGATGAGCAATTGCAATATGCATATAAACTATACAACAATGAATATAATCATGTGAATACAGACATCTATATCTAATCTCTTCACAAAGGCTTATCAGTCCAGTGGAGCCTCTGTTTTCTATTCATTAATCTATAGCAAAGCTACCTTACACATCATCTGATAGGACCTATAATGTATAGTAATTTGATATCATGGATTTCGTCATCTTTGATAGCTTCATCATGGCACGTGGGAAAAGAATAGAATGCAGTTACGAAATTAGCAAAGAACAAATGACAATTACCACATCTGGAGGTTGGTTCAAGACAACAACCTGCCTTGCAGGATCAACATCCTGGCTTGAGTTCATCAGTTCAAGCCAAAGTGGTATTATCTGTCATCGGGAGGCAGTGTTGGGCTTTTGGAGCACATCCCAATCTTGTGAAGATCCTTAAGCCTTCTAGCTGGATTGCATAAACCTGAAAACGGACACGAATTATTTAGAAATGAGACAGACCATATGAAATGAGAAAGTGGTCCTAATATATTTAGATCGGTGGTTAAATTCTTATTCATTCCCCTGATAATTGACAAATTTCAGGAAGCTAGAGGTTCACCTCATATTAAAGCATACCATAACCATTAGACACAGTAAGATAAAAAGTATTAGCAACAACAAAGACAGTTATGTGACTTCAGAAGATGTATATGTTACAGTAACCCGAGTCCCTCATGCTTTGTTAGGTAATCTATGGTTTTCTAGAGATCAAAGGTACAAGAATCCTCAACGTACCATATGACGGTGCAAAATCAAAATATAAACAAAAGGAAACAAATAACCTTTTACTTTAGCATCATAAGATGGTGAAAAGGATCTCTTATGGCAGCAAGAAAGATGGCAAGGCTCAAGGTAATGAGCAACTACATGAAAAAAGGTCTTAATGACATATATTCTTGACAAAACTTTCACACTTTGTAAGAAAGGAAATGAAGAAGGAAGAGGCATATCATATAAATCACAGTATGACCTCCAACTTTTAGCATCTATCACATTCAAACACCTTGCTTACAAAATATAAAAAAACAGGGTACAGGCCTTATTGACGTGATTGTGCTACCTGAGCATTTTGGAATATCCCAGACTGCAATTGATGTAGGTGTGCATCGAGGATCGCATATTGCTCGGTTATCTTCATGATGGACATTCATAGCTAGCATCCATGATCCAATTGTAACATCCTCATTGTTGAACATTCTCAAACTAAAAGGAAGAAGAACTTAGTTATAAAAGAAAAACTATACAGGGAAAACCATTTGAGAGGTACTAACTACTTTTTTCGTACTTCTCTTCTAACTAGTATATGTATGACAGCAGTCTTTCTAGGAAATTCTACAGGAGAATAAGGCCAGGGCATTGTTCCTCCAGAATCTTATGGAGTTCTTCAATTTCTGTCTAATACTAAACAGGGAATGAGAAAGACGTAAAGAATGCAGAAGTGAGATAATTAGAACTCTATGTTTGCTACTTATCCTAACATTTTGATTGGAATGAAGCGTGACAGATGATTAAAATCTACAGCTGGCAAGAGATACATTAACTACTGCATGTTTCGACTGAATAATTGAGAAGTCAGATTCTGTTAAGAATGAGCACTGCTTAACCATCTTGGTGATTCTCAACAACTAAAAACATTGAATTTTGATGAGAAGTCAGATTCTGTTAAGAATGAGCACTGCTTAACCAATCTGGGTGATTCTCAACAACTAAAAACATTGAATTTTGATGAGATATAATCACAAGTAAGACTTGCCCCAGAATGGAGAATATATCGCAATAATCATGATTAACAACAGCAAGTGGAACTAAACTAAAAAGAAAGGCAAACCTGTTATTCCTTGCAGCTGCAATAGAAGCCACCACCTCTGCAGAGAGAACATATATAGGACCATAAGCATGCAAGAAATACTCATTTCCTATCAGATGTCCTGATTTCTCAAACCTGAAATTTTATAGTAATAAATCCTCCAAAATTTTACATATTTCAACAATAGAGTATGATCATCAAAGAGGCAAAAGTTGCTACATGAGAAAAGTCATACCATTTCAATTTAGGGTCAGTGATGACGGGACCCTTCTTCATGCACCCAATGTAAGTCATGGAATGGCTTCGTTCCTTAGCAAGAAGAGTTGCAAGTCGATCTGATGAAAGGGGAAACAAAAAGGATTACATAAAATTCAACACATCAACACAAGAAAAGATACACAATTTTGAAACTCCTGGATACCTGGACGCAAATAAATGTCATCATCAGCTTTGACATAATAATCTGCTTCAAAAAGTTTGAAAGCTTCTTTGAAGAAGGCCAATCTGAAAAGAGTGAAAAGAAGGACTAAATTAATAACCCCATGATGGTACCAGCCATTGCTTACATCAGTAGGACGGTTATAATAAAAATTAACACAAAAAAGTAAAAATTTCTTACGTTTTGTAAGGAAGCTTATGATACTCTTCCTCAATATCTATAAGCATGAAATCTCTGTACTTTTCAATCTCTTTCTCAAGCTTTGCCATTTTCTTCTCATCTTTAGATTTCCCTATTACAAACCTAAAACCAAGACCCGTAGCTTGCTCTAACCTGATAAAAAGAAAAGCATCAAGCTCCACTGACCAACATTTCCATAGCAATGAAATAGAAAGAACCCAAGTTGAGAGCTTTAAAATGTTATTTATATAAATACCTTAAAAGGCCATCTGGGTCGGAAGGAAACCAGGTACTTCGAAGGGCAGCCCGGCGATCATCGGAATCGAAGCCGGTTTGGATGCCAACGAATCCAAGAAGCTTGGGACGATCAACTAATCCTTGGTTATGGTCATCTCCGAGCTTCCGGGGATCAGAGGAAGAGTAAAAGGCTCGAAAAGTGTCCTCGGATTTGCCGCATCGGAAAACAGGAAGGGGTTGGTGGCGGCGGACGGCTGAGATGGCGAAGAGAGTGCCGGCGAGACCAATAAAGAGGCAGAGCAGTGAAAAGACGAGAATGGGCAAGGGAGTTCGAGTGGTGAGAAAGGGCTTAGAAGGCTTGAGCGTTTTGGATGAGTAGAAGGAAGGGAGTGGAGCGGAGGAACGGGGAGAGAAGAGTGGCATTTTGGTGAATTATGGGGAGATGCAGGGAGAAGAATCTGAATCGGTATGCATTTGATAATGTGAAGAAAAATTTAAGGCCGTCGGTGCTACTGCTACTAAAGGGCTAATCTTTTGGGAGGGACGAGGGAGTTCGAAGCTTCAAAAGTATACCATACTTCCACAAATTTGGTAGTTGGTCTTTTTTCTTTTGGTTTTTGACATTTTCCCCCCTCATTTAACATAATTTTTCTTCTTCTTTTTTTCAAGTAAAACCATTCTTAGATTATTTTTTTCAATGAAATATCACCAGATATGTGTCTTTAGAGAATATAGATTTTAATTTTAATCAATACAAAATTAATTCGGGAATAATGCCCATGGTGGAGTCTAAACTTTAGACAGACCGTGTATTTAGTCACTTTTTAAAAGGAATCCCTCGTATTTGAGATTAACATAGAATTTTCCTATCAAATAGTAAACTTAACTAATTTAGAGTCTAATAATTTCATGTCGAGTCAATAGACTCAATACATTAGTTTTACTGTAATATATATATATATATATATATATATTGTATCTGCATGTAAGAGTGTACCACAGACTCACTATGTTGCAAGACAATGGCGATTAGGACTGAGAAAAGGAGTAGGGAAGATGGGGAGGAAAATATAATGAAATGAGCAATAGTGCTCACGGTTCCATTGCTTAACCATTTCGTAGGTTGCATTTAAGATTATTATTTTATTCTATAAAATGACTAAATGAGCAAACTGGAGGACCCCAAATGCCAAGACCTCTCATTTCAAGCTTTCAACCAGTGAGAAGTGGTGGGATGTGGGTTTTAGACAGTTTCAAAGGTTGTATATGAGTTGGGACAAATCATTTTCAATGCCAACTGTTTGACTTGACTACACTACTAGACCTAGTTTGGTTTTTGCACCATGTCTATGCCACCTAAAAACAGCTTGGATTTTTGGGTTTGTTTCGCTCTCTGTTGCCTATTTGTTTCCAGTATTCACATAATGAATTGTTGTTAGTAAATATAGTGAAGATAATTCAGAAAGATCTGCAGACTTTTAAACTTAAACTCTGTTTTTCAATTTCTTCTGAAACAGAGCTGTGAAATATACATACTAGCAGAGCAAGAGCTTTTTGGCAAAGACAGAGATTAGTGACAAGGGTCATGACTTCCATCTAAACCCAAACTCTTTAAACTACATATGTAACAGCTAATCATTGCCATTAACAAGTGTTTCATTAAATAATCTCCTTAGGAGAGAATGAAAACAATGGAAAAAAAAGGAAAGTAGTTTCTAGATTTATATCAATGCCCTTCACTTGAGGCCTGAGGGTGTTGCTTGCTTGTCAATATAAAGACTTGCATCTTTTAGGTGAAAAGGGTTTAGAACCTCACAATAAATCTTCAAACTAAAGCTACAATAACAACTTCTCTTTTTCTTTTTTCTGCAGCCTTCCTTTCAATTGTTGAAGAAATTCATAAAAAAAAGAATTTTATGATTTCTGATTGCATCTCTCTAAAAACGAATTCCAAAAAAGAACTAAAAAAAACAGTTCAATCTATGCTAAAATTTAGGCCCAGACGGCGAGGGCAGCCATCATACCAGCTCCTAGGAAGAGCATGAAGTAAGATACTACTTGGAGCCTAAAATTGCAGCTCATCCTCTTGCTAAGAAAATCTGCAGCAATGAGATCTACCAAAGCCATATAAACTAGAATTCCTGCTGACAATGAATCTAAGATGCCTTCAACAACCAGAGCTGCTGGACTGTATGGATTGTAGACTGAGGCAATTGCAGTCCCAATTCCGATCCCACTCGGGGTTGTAATGGCGAAAAAACATGCCATAATTGTGGCTGACATAGTTTTGAATTGTGCTTGGGAGATGCAGCCTCCAAGAGCAAATCCTTCGAAGAACTGATGAAATGATAGTGCAGCAATTAGAGGTCGTATTGTGCATGGACTCTGGGATACACCCAGTGATAAGCCAATGATCACAGAGTGGGATACAATTCCAAGTTCCAAAACCTGCAAAAACAGAAAGAGCCATGCCTTCATTAACATAGTTCTTCAAAACCAACATAGCAATCAAACCACTCTTGTAAGGCATTAAACTGGAGACCAAAAAGGTTACTACTTGGAACAATTTGTTTCATTTGCAAATGATTGACTTGACTAATCAAAGATAGGGGAATAGACTTGTATGCTTGGAAACAATTTTACTAAATGAGAGGCACTAGAATATGCTGGGTTAGTGGAAAAACATCCGGCTATGCTTCTACCACTAGGATAAGACAACAACAGATAGAAAGTATGATTTGTAAGCCAAGGTCCAAAGAAGAAGACTTCTTCTAATTTTTTAGCAAAAGCTAGTTACTGATTTTGATTTAACATAAAGTATCCCATTTTCTTCTTCAATAACAAGTTGGCAATCAAACCAGAAAAGCCGTAAATCCTAGTAGGTCCCCAACTCTTAATTAACCCCAAAACCTGTTTATAGTTGACCATCCACTCCCATATTCCGTTTGCTTGGCTAAAACTAAACCAAAAGAGGTCCCACAAGCCACAACGCACAAATAAAGTTCCAGAAGATTAGGTTAACTGTCCTACTCAGGCGGCAAATTTCTGACCCACTCCTAGAAAGAGCAAGTAAGATCATATTAACTAAGATTAACTTACTTCCAAACAACACCAGAAACAAACTAACCAAATACTCCAAATTAAAGGAAGATAAAAAAACATAAGAAATACTGTTAGATTGCTACCTGGGAAACGACGACGTGCCTCACTCCACTATCATCATCACTACCTCCAAAGCCATGGTCATGATGTCCATGTCCATGACTATGCCCATGCCCATGGTCATCATGTTCATGTCCACGACTCCTCAGAAGACCATCACATCCATCCTGCCCGTGAGGATGGTTATGCCTATGATGTGCTGCATGCGCATGCATCCCAACAATGTGCATGCCCCCACCTTCCTCCTCACCAAAAACCTTCCCATTCCTATCTTTTGCTTCCAAAACTGGCATAATCCCAGCAGACTCTGAATCCGCCTCTATCGACAATACCCTAGCCTGCTCTTCTGTGCTTCCTCTGGCCAAACCTTGTTTCCTTTCATAATACTGAGTCCCCACGAAATCCACAAGCAAAGTAAGCAAAGCAGCAATCATAGCAAAGAACCCTGAAAATGGGAACTTTGACCAAGGGTATTTTGGCAAGCAAGGATTCGTAAGAGCATCAGTGCCACCAGAGAGCATGTGGACGAATCCAGTAGCAAGAATTACACCAGCAGCGAAGGCTTTGGCAGCAACAAAGAGGCTCCCATCAGTACGGAGGAACTTACGGTGCTTGCCAATGAGGGGAATTGCAATGCCAGCGACTCCAGCGAGGAGGATTGAAGCTATGGCTATGAATTTCAACTTCAAAGCTGCAGCCTCATCACGGCAAGCCTCTAGCTCAGATGATTGGCAGCTTGAGTTGGTCATTGAATCGGTTACCGACTGCAAAAGGGAACCTGTTTTGGTTTTTCCAAATGAAAGTAATCAGTCAGAAGAAGAAAATTAGATTGAAACTAATCAAAATTTCGACACAATTGAAGAAATTTGACAAAAAAGTACACAGCATTCCCTAAAGATTGAAACTTTTAAAACCTTGATCAGTTTATACCGCATTTGGGTAGAATTATGAAATCCCAGAATTCAAAACTTAAGAATTTTCTTCCATTTGAAAAAATTCCAACCAGTCAAGTCAAGAACACCCAGAAACAGAAAACAAACAAAAGGGTATCGAATGTTACCTGAGAAAAGCCTAGTCTTTGATCCGAAATGATCAAGGAAGAGCGGCGACCAGAGATCCTGACACACACACAAATACACAAACAATTAACTAAACAACGTCAATTAAGAAAACCCAAAACAACGGAAACCCAGATAAATAACAAGAAAAGAGGCTTGAATCCCAATAAGCTAACCTCAAACATGGGAAAGAGAAAATCTAAAGCAAAGCCGGGGTGGCGGTTTCGATATATATAAACAAAAAGAAAGGTTTTTTCTTTTTCCAATTTTCTTTTTTCGGTAAAGAAGACGAAGAATCCCCTGTTATACGTCTCACGAATCACAATGAAGAACCATGGGAGGGAATATTATACTACGATATGATGGTATTGGGGATGATGGAATGAAGAATGATGAATTTGATATTAAAGTGATGAAAAGCAGTGTATATTTATATGCTGCCGCATAGGCATCGGGAAACAGAAACAGAGGATTGGGAAGACAAAGATGAGATGATGAGAAAGGGAAGGAATTTGGAGAGAGTGTCGACATTGTTTGACGAAAGGCAAGGGCAAAGGGAAGCGGTGAAGTCTACTGTTGCGACCTTTTGTTAAAATATGAGCGCGATTATGTCGACATTGTTTCACATTTTTCTTTAATTATTTTTTTGCGTGATTATTTAAAATTTATTCTTCTTGGTATATATAGTTAGGGTAACATGTTAACCATTTTATGTCATTGGATTGACCCTTTTGGGGCCACAAGCGCATAAAGTCTAACCCAACTATTCTATATATATATTTTTTTACTACCATCATATACCAAAAGATTTATATAAGAAGATTTTATGCCTTACTCCATTATATATATGTACATTGGAATCTTTTATTGAAAAAGTATCCAAGTCTTCTCACCCAAAGTAACTTTTATTTCTCCTTTTATTTAAGGGTAAATTCGAAATGTTTGTTCTAGTTCAGAATAATTAGTATTGGAAACATAAATATTTTTTACGACTTTTTTAGAAAATAGGGAGTATTAGTACTATTTTACACATTTACATTGTGATTTGATCAAATAGTGATTTTTTTTTATGAAATAAATATGACTATTCATATATGAATTAATAGTATTATAGTATAGGTAATTATTTAATACACCGACGGTGTAAATTTTGTACTCCACAAGCGGGTTGTGGAGTTGACATATGTCCATTTTTTGAATCAATTAAGTTTTAAATATTTCAATCTAGTCCCTTGAGGACACATGTCACCCTTCCGGACCCGCTTATGTAGTCTGCTAAACTCCACCGCCGGTGTATTATATAATTTGGCTTATAGTATACTGAATTATTGTTATTTGCGACTGAAAATTAATGATATTGAAAAAGACTTGTGTCTATATAGGGCATAGACATTAATTCATTGTCTAAAATAATAAAAACCAACAATGCCACATGGAACTTGCTTATTATATGGCAACTACTTGTTTTTCATAATAGAAAACATTATTATTAATTTATTATCGTATTCAACTCTGAAATTTAAAGATTTTATTTTACTCATCCGAATATTCCCATTTCCATTTCACTTTCTTCTTTTTGCCGGCCGTTGGGGAAGTGAAATGGGCTTATATATTTTTTATTTTCTTAATTAATTTCATTTTTAAAGTTTAAACCACATCTTACAAAACCCTTTCGAAACGACAAAACGTGCCCATGAGGTTTTTTTTTTTTTTTTACTTCTTTGTAATCACAAATTTGTTCTACATTCTCCATTCTGTAGAAGTTGAAGTTGGGCTTTAAGCCTTTTAATTAGACAGCAAAAATCAATTACCCACTAGTATTTAAAACAGCCTTGTTCAGGTCATTTTGGGCCGACATCCCAAAAAAATTGTATAAAAGGACCAAACTAAAGCCCAATTATCTTATTTACTTCTTTAGGCCTCATTTTAGAACTGGACTTCAATTGTAAATGGGCCTTTGTTAAAACATGTACGTTTGCCCATAACAAAGTAAAGAAAAATCCACACTATTAATTGACAATCAATATGTTATAATTGATTCTATATAATATATAGAGGAGGGATTCATACGCAGTCGCCTTCGTTAGTAGACTCACGTACCAAAAACTAGGTACGCGATGCGGGTCGAATTTAGATTATTTAGAATAAATCTCTGGATGCCAAATAGGATGGAAACAAATATATATACTAAATATTATTTAAAACATCCAATGAAATTACTAAAGGCTCCAAATCAGGATTGATGAGGAGCCAGCATTTTGTCCTTTTTTGTCTTTTCACACTTGGTAAATTATAGAAAAGTCCAAACTAGATTTTTATCTTTCCTTTACCTATTTGGTCATTTTGGTAATTGCAAGTTCTTTGGAACCGTTTTGGGAAGTTATTAGTGTAGACGTATTTATTGTTGGGAGAATTCCTCTTTAGTGTATTGAAAAGCTAAATAATCCATGATTGGTGATATAGAGAAAATTAATCCTTCATTTATACTAACTATTTTTTTAATTAAATAGAACTTTGCATTAACTATATAAAGAAGTGGAATTAATAGTTACTTAGTTCAAGTTCATTTAGAATGACTTAAGACATGCAATTATTTTCTCCAATCGGCATAGACTTTAATTTTTGTGATACTTGATAAAAAAAATAGGTTAATCATTTAGGTATTGTATGTTTTTAAACAATAGACATTATATAAGCAAGCTTTACAATTTAGATGATATAATATGTTTCAAGTAAATCCAGTTTTCCATTTATAAATTAATAGTTGCTATTTAAAAATATAATAAATTTTAGATCATGTTATAACTTTGAAACATTTTTTCAACATCGAGCGATTGCATTCAATAGAAGTAATTCTTAAACAATCCAAATTTTTTAACGTTCGACGCGCCAGCGCGAACCGAACCACTTGTTATAATTAATTGAAAACTATTCCTAGCGGGCTCATTTCGAATAAATTAGTCATGAACTTTTAAAACGGATACAGAATCATGTGTTGACACCAACAAAGTATTCTTATTGATTGAGGATTTAAAAAAAATGTTACAACTTAAAAATAATTGACAATCATACCTATATCTTCTTATTCAAAGAGTTAGATTTGAACTACCCCTTATTCGAAAACAAAACAAAACTAAATGACTATTTGGTATGAGACTACTAAGAAGAGTAGACCTTTTATGACATGAAAGTAGTAGTTGGAATTTGACAAGCATGATTGGAAAATAGTTTAAATTATTATAATAAGAGTGAATAATGAGGGGACAAAATGTTGCAAAAAAAAGCTAATCCTAAGTGAAGGGTTTCAAGGAAGGAGAATCAAATCAAAATGGTCCAAACATGTTTGAAAGGTTTGGAGTTTACCAATCATGTAGCAAACCAAATACTATATGTTGGTCTTTGCCTTTGGGCTTTGGTCTCGATTCTTTTAGGAAAGAGCCGGAGACAGCAATTTACAAATTACAACCCATTGCCATATCCTTTCATCGATCACGAGACAGATGTCTTGATTTTTCCCCCTAAAGCCGATAATTTAGCATTTTAGTGCAAATTTCTAGAGACTTTGTCTTAATTAAAAAAAATGGAATGTGATAGATTATCTCATTTTAAGTCGAAGAGAAGCGACTAAAGAAATTACAAATACATCTCATGCAATTGTTTTGTGCAAATTTTTAATGATTTGGTATAGTCTTTACTTATACTCATGTTTGGAGACTCATCCATCATAATTAGGTGCGTGACGTGAATCAGATCCGGATTAGTCAGAATAAAACCCTAGATACCGGATATGATACCAACAAAAAATAGTCTTTACTTACAAATTTAGATTTCTCACAATATATAAATATATTTTTTGAGTGTTTAAAAGATTAAGAGCGTTTTCTACATGATTTTTATATCATCTTCCTCAAACAATCAAGAAAAAGAAAAACTCTCAAAATATTCTCCATTGAATTTTCGTTGTGAATATGTATGAATGGTGGAAATAAGTAAATCTAAGTATTAAAATAATGCTTAATTATTTGTATTGGGATTTCGGAGCACATGACATACACCGTGATTGTAAAGTTTACACCCACTTATCCATAAGAAATTGAATAAAAGAAAAACTCAAATAAACAGTGTTGGATTATTATTTATGGGTTTATATATGATACATCGACGGGGGAGTTTAGCAGACTACACAAATGGGTCTTGAAGGGTGACATGTGTCCCTTAGGGACTAGATTGAAATATTTAAAATTTAATTAATTCAGAAAATGGACATGTGTCAACTCCACAACCCGCTTGTGGAGTTTAAAATTTACACCGCCGGTGTATCAAATAATTACCCATTATTTATTTATTTATTGATATAAAATCAACCCAAATTATTTACTATTTTTTAAGAACACTTTAAACGCTTCAATAGTAACACTTTTTTTAGTTTTTATTAATAATGAATTGTTATTGTCGGTGGTGATAAGTTATACTACTACTAAACAATATAATTGTAGATAGAAAAGTCAATGCCTCTGGTTTTCCCTTTCTTCTTGTAGAAAAAAAGATGCATTACTTAATTTTTCAAAAACAAAAAAAATCATTACTTAAAATAAAAAAAAAGTTCAAACATCCCTTGGAGCATTAAACTCCTTAACAAAAGGTCCGGAGTATTAAGCTCCTTGGATTTTTTTTTTTATTACATTAGAAACATTATAATTAAAAGGAAAGAGAGAAGGGCGGGCAAGGATTTGAACCTCTGTTCTTTTGGTGAAATCTTGGTCATTAGGGCAAAGCTTTAAGTTCATTGGATTTTTCTTTCAAATATTAAAATAAGAAATCAAATATTGAAAAGATAAATGAAAGAACATGAAAAGAAAGAAAAATAGTATATATAATTACAAGTAGTTCTTTGCTCAGCACAAAAGTTGGGTGATGAATGATAAAGACCAAGTACAAAAGAAACGGAGAGTAACTCATTGCATCACTTATGAATTATGTTATAGGTAGTTTGTTTGGAGTACTTTCCCTATAAAGTAATAGGGTGTAAATTGTAAAGACTTTTCAGGGTTTAGTTGATTAAGAGCAAAACATTTTAAAATTGGTTCAATTCAGGATAATTATGGCCGCGTATATGTGGGTGGTGCGATTAGATCCGTTTAGGTATTATATAGATGAGATTACATTGTACAAATCAAATTAGATACTGTACAGATGAGATTATTAGAGCAGTGATTAAAACGAGAATTACACTTAAGACTCCGATTGACTGCTGCACCGGCCCAAATTGTGGTGAATCGGTACACTAAACAGGGCTTATACAAATAAAGACAAAACATTTTCATGAGATTAGTTAAAATTTTGGGTAAAAAGTTGTGTCCATATTTGACAAATTGTCTCGAATTAAACCGATTTTGAAACATTTTACCTCAAATCAACCAAATTAAAAAATTCTATCACAAATTAGACCTCTTTTATATGAAAACGTATAGCCAACAATTAAAAAAAAAAAGTGATTTGAGATAGTGAAGTGAAACGGAAACGGCGCCGTTACAGAAGTGAGCTGTAAATGGGAATGGGATCCCTGTCAGCCTCCTTTAATAAGAGGCAGCAGCTACTACAAACCTCACATTGATTTACTCACTCTCTTCTCTTTTGTCTGTTTCTCTTAGATCTATCACCCACCAACACGTGCCTCTCCCAAACAATTTAAAAAAAAAACACACAAATTTTATTGATCTTTAAAACTTTAAATAAATAAATTATGAACTTATAAAATCCCTCTCAAAAATATCCAAACCCAGAGATAAAAAGAGAAAACCTTCATTTCCACATAATTTTTCCTTTTTCTTTCATTTACCCTCTGGCTCCATACCAGACTCCAACTCCACTCCCATTTCATTTTTTCTTTTTAAAAATTTCTTTCTTTAGATAGCAGAGCTTCTGATTTTTCTCTCTTAGCAAGAAAAAGCGAAAGCCATGTTGGAAGAATCAATGTCGACGAGTGTTTCCATCTGGGCTTCCATTTTCAGCTGGTTTACTCCAACAGTTTTCTTCGTCTTCCTCAATCTTACAATTGGAACCATTTATTTCACTTCCAGTTTGGCTAGTAATAATTCCAACAAGCCTGAAAGACAAGAATCCGATGAAACCAACCCAAAACTTGTTAGATCTCCCTCTGTTTTGCAAAGGTTGAAATCTATTAACTTGTATGCTTATAGATCTCCAGACCCTGTTTCTTCCACTGCCTATGAAATTAAAAACCCAGATTTGGATTCTGATGAATATTCTCATCATCATTTTCATTTCTCTTTTCAACATCAAAATCAACACACGCCGGAACAAGACCAAAGACAGCAACAACAGCCTTTCCAGCTCGATAGATCTCCTTCGGTTTTGCAGAGGCTCAAGTCTTTCAATCTCTATAATTACTTGTCTTCTCCAGAGCAAACAACAACAACATCCCAGAAAAACAGAGAAATTCCAGAGCAAGTGGCTCAGCCAGAAGAACAAGAACAAGAACAAGAAGAAAAGGAAACCCAAAGTGGGTTTGAGCAAGAAGAGGAAAACCAAAGTGGGTTCGAGCCAAGCCTGGATGAAGTATACAGTCAACTGAAGGATGTTCATGTAAGCAGGACCAAATCCGACACCGTTCCAGCATCTGGGGAAGTTTTGCCTAAGCTTCCAAGGAAGATGAAGAAATCGGCAAGTGTTAAATCAGCCTTCTCGCATTTTGAGGAAGAAGACATAGTTGAAACTCGTCGTCCGGCGACTGTGAGGGAAGGAAAGGCTAAAGCCACCGAGGAAGATGAGGAAGTGGATGCCAAAGCTGATGATTTTATCAACAAGTTTAAGCAGCAGTTGAAGTTGCAAAGGATTGATTCCATCCTTAGGTACAAGGAGACGGTGAAGAGAGGGAATTAATGGAAAGGTGGTGAAATTAAAGTAAATTTCAAAAATTTTTCTTGGGGAAAGGAACAAGGAAGGTTAGGCTTTCAAAAATTTCAACCCTTTTTTTCTTTACTCTTTTTTTTTTTGGAGGGCTAATTTCGTTCGGGGTTTAATTATTTGGGGACTGTAATGTAAGTGTAGATCTGCCTACTAGTAATGTTTTTAAATTTCACGTCTGTTTGAACTTTCTCTGTTCAAAATATGCAACTTTTTTCATTTCATTTCTGGGTTCTATCTTTTCTTTCAATGGCCATTAGGGTTATTTCTTTTCTAGTCATTATCCAGGGCTTAGGGTATAGTACTTGATGAATCTTTGATTGTTGGCCATTGCCATTTCTAGCATTAGCTTCAGCCTTCAGTTGCTGCCCTTTGCCAAGTGCTTATAACATGTAACTATACAATATATATTATAAATGGGTATTTTTGTGATTTCATATCAAGACTCTGAAAATGGAAAAACATGTCTCATGTCTGTTCCAACTCTGGAAGTGGAGAGAAAAACTGGAAGGGAGAAAGAGTACTTTGATTTTGCAGCAGAGAGGGGAAGTGTTTTTACTAAAATGCCCATGTTTGTTTGGATTGAAAGAGACATCAAGGGAAGAAGATGGGTAATGGAAAAATGGAGTGTTTGTTGTTAATTTGTCCACATAATGCTGACTGATCCATCTGTGGGCAAGAAGAGTTGCTTGGCTGTGTTGCACGTGGGAGATTTTGTTTGGGTACTATGCATTAACACCCAATTTAACGTGCATGCAGAGGGAAAGCAAGGATTTTTTTTATGCCATGGGTGGGTAGTTTCCAAACTTAAGCTTTTATTGGGGTTATTAATAGCAACATGTGTTTTACCTGACTTCGGATTGGCTATAGGAATGGAGCACATTTTGTCCAAGTTTTGCCATATCCATATCTGTTGAAACATGAATCACGTTAACAACAAGGCAAATGATTTTTTTGTATGAACTTTATATATCTTGAAACCGCATTGGACTTTATTAACCTCTAAGTTGTGTAGGATGTCAAATGTGGGAAACTTTTATATTAAGTGCCGTTTATTTTCTATATTCACAAAACTCGAATCCGATGTCTTAATTAAGGATTTTAGTTGAAGCACAAGAGTTGGGCATTTGGGATTTGTCTAAGATTATCATTATTTTATGTTGGTGGGAATGATTAAATTTGAAGTGATTTAGGGTTCTTTTGCTTAAAGCACCATGATCATGTGTTTTACTACTACTTTGAAAAGTGGGTCCATGTTATCCACAATAATCAATTTCATTGTGCCGTTAATCTGATTAGTTTAAGTCATATATTAAGACATGGAAATGACAACAAAGCTACCAAATAGTACAATTTTGTATTTCAAACATTAATTGACCCATATTGTCTTGTCAAAATGGTTTTGATTTTATTAGAGTATCCAACGCCCCATTCCCTTTATCTTTGGTCATATCTCATATGAATTGGTTCAAAGAAAAGATCAAAGTAGGTAGATTTTGTGATGTAATGTAATGAGATGAAGAGTTAAGAAGGTTGCTTGCCTCTTAGGTTATTATCCAAGTAAAATGAAGACATTTCAATATTTCATCACAAATAGTTGGTCACTTGATGACAAGTTTAATGTGTTTGCTTGTCCATTCAGAAAGGGGCTGGTTTGGGGAGTAATAATAGCCCCTTAGAAAATATATATTCATTAGCCAGATTTGGTTTTGACAGACGGCTAGCAATCATTATTATATCATAAAATAAGCAAAAAAAAAAAAGTGTAAAGTTGTAGAACATGGGCAAATTGGCTATTCAACTTCAACCTTTTCTCTTTTTCCTCTTTTGTTTTCTTCCCTTAGTTTATAGACATCTTTCAGCAGAAACAGACTTAGGAGAGTGTTATTAGCACAAAAAAGAAATATATTCTACTTGATGTGAAAGCCAATGGCTTTTTTCACTTCAGCACCCAATTGAGTGAAAGATCCCACAAACAACAAGAAATTGCTAAATTGGTCTGAATGAAAGAATCAAAATTGGGCTTTTCACTTTTATTTCTACTATTGAATTGAGAAAATGAATTTTGGGCTTTAGTCTTGTTCTTAGATCCATGTAAAATAGGCTACAATAAGCCCATGTTTGGGAGGGACATGGGTCAATCATATGAAACATCGTCCAAACCAGATGGAAACAAAAGCAAATCGAACATAACGAAAGAAAGAGCAACAAATAACAAAAAACCAAACACAAAAAGAAAGAGGGGGAAAGTTAAACAGCTTCTGTTTACAGAGAAAAGCAGAAAAGAAAGAGAGAGAGGGTAAAGGATGGTATGGCTGGTGAATCAACAGGTGACAAGAGGAAGAAGAAGTAGAATATGGGTTTTTGCTTTTCTCTGCTGGCTTTTCTTCATGTTGGTTACTCCAAAGATCCCACTTTCTTATCGGCATCATCATTTTGCTGACATGCGCAATTTTTTTGGTTACCCTTTTTTTTTTTTTTTTTTTTTTTTTTTTTTTTTTTTTCTTGTTTAAAGCTTCTATCTTTTTCTCTTGTTTTACATCATTTTTATCACTTTTCATAACCCCTGACTTCTTCTCTATCTGGGTGTTCTTTCTATTTGTCTATCAGGTGTTCCTAATACGTTGAATGTGATCACCAATTTCCCTTTTTTGATTGTGGGTATACTTGGATTTGTTCTTTCACTTGGAGGAGGAAGCTTTTTCAACATAAGGTTTCATTTGTCTTTTCCTTCTTTTTGATTAATGCTTTGAAGCTGAAAATGTTGAATTTTTGTGATCATTTGAGTATTTTGGACCTTGGGTTGGTTGCAGTTTGAGAGGAGAAGTGTGGGGTTGGGTGCTATACTATGGAGGAATTGCAAGTGTGGCTTTTGGTTCTGCTTATTATCATCTTAAGCCTGATGACAATAGAGTAATGTGGGACACCTTGCCGGTTAGCATTGCAAAATTTCTTTTTTCGTTAGTTATTTTCTTAACTTGAGTATTCAAATTGTTGTTTCAGTGATTTATATGTTTGATTTCTTGAGGAAATAATGTTGGTGCCTGAAGTAACAGCATTTTTATGAGTGGTAACAGTCAACAGTTTTATTTGAGAGTAGAATCTATGCTGCCCTTCACTCAACTGTTGTGCAATGATGAACTTTGACATTTTCATCAATTCGTTTGAAATTTGTTTAATTGCCATTTTCCAATAGCCCAGTACTTGAAATTTCACTCCTTTGTTGCTATTTCTGTGATAAAATAATTTATTCTTTAAGAAAAAAATTGGGAATCAGAAATGGCAGATTACAACGTTATTGCTGTTGAATTGGATGTATATTAATACAGTATAGATATTGTATTTTATTTATTTAATTGACAATTTGCAGATGATGATTGCATATTCATCACTTTGCTCTAGTTTTGTACTTGAAAGACTTGGAGAGAGGATTGGATTAAGTTGCTTATTTTCACTATTAGTGCTTGCAGTTCTAAGCACTTGTTATGCAAGGTTTGATACTTGTTCCAGATTTTCAATTCATTTGTTTGTTCAGATGGCTAAAGCTTGTCATTCAAATTTCAATTTGTTTTTGGCTCAATATGACTTGCTAGTTGATTGCAGAACATTTAATGATCTTCGGTTGTGCATGACATTCCAGTTAATCCCATGCATAGCTATTCCAATTATGACTTTCTTGTTCCCACCTAAATATACGCACTCAAGATACTGGCTTTGGATAGCAGGTATGTAATGTGCCATCCTCTCTCTTCTTCAACTATATTCGTATAAGCAAAAACAGATCCAATTTCCTCTTTGTGGCTTTGTGAGTTTGTCTGAGATGGTCCTTTATTGTGTTAGCAACTGTGCAAATGAAATGGAAGGGGTAATATAGTAAAAAGTTATATGATGACAATGTGCACCATGACTGAAATGGAAATACCACTTCAAAAAAATAATCATGTGGAAAAGGGGATGGAATATTTGGTGGGTTTGATATTGCATACATATATATTTTAGGATATTAGGAGATTCACGGCACATAGCGTCCTTTGCAAGAGAGTGATTGCCATAAGTTGAGCTCCTAATGCTTTTACATGGTAAGTCTTGTGCAATGTGATTTGCTTTCGTGACTCATAGGTGCTATTGTCTGCTTTGGCCTATAGGATTAACAATTTTTCCCTTCAAAAGGTGTCTAGTGTAGGTAATGTTGGTCATCTCATTATAAGTCTAGACTCGAGAATCACTCAAGTCCACTCAAAAGGGATTCAGGATTCTCTAACTTACACAATTATAACCCCTCTATATTTGAGGGAATCTATGTCCAGCCATGGAGTTCCACAAATGGCACTAATGAGTGCACTTGGTTCGGGTTTACATTTTACAAGGCACCTCCAGTAGGGAGGGTTGACCTGTCTTTTAGTCAAGCAACTTGCATAATTAGAGTCAAGGCAGGAATAATAGTTCCCCCACTTAATGGCGTTTTGGTAATACTTAAAATCTGAAAAACATTTGGTGCAGGAGTTTGCATCCTAGCCAAATTGGAAGCTCTAGCTGACATGAAAATATACCGTGCAAATAAATACACTATCAGCGGACACTCTTTAGCGCACCTGTTTTCAGCAATTGCCCCTGTTCTGGTAACAGTTATGCTCTTGCATAGAAGCAGCAAATTTCAGAGGTATTCAAATTTTAAGATTTGGAAATTATTAGAGGTAATTTCATAAGTTATCTCAGAATCAAAATGTAATGACCAAAATGCATTTGTCTAAAGGTATTTGTTAGTGGTGTCACAAGTCACAATATTTTAGTGTTTGCACGGGGAGCTCAATGCATTTTATTTTGGTGTCCTTTTTATTTGTTGTGTCCGTTGATTAGCGAATACTATAGTTTACTTCTTGCCATTGTTATGCAGTAAGGACATTTTATTTTTAACTACTATATGAGAATCAAGTTAAATATTTGATCTTGTATGTGGTGCATTACTTTGCCCACTGCTGACTCAGAGAATATGGTCACTTATTTCTTGTTAATGGAACTCATGACAGATCAGGTGAAATCAAAGAATGTCCCTGAAGAAGAACCCGAAGTCGATGAAGGCACTCATAGGGCAAATTTTTATGTTCCTGATAATTCTTAATGTGAAGATCTTCGTACATAACAAGTGATTCGATCACCACTAAGTTAACAGTTGCTAGCACATATTTGCTAATGAAGCACTCGACGAGCTTTGATTTCTTCTCCCATGCTTTCCTCATTGCTCTGTGTCCTCAAAGTATGAAGACGAGTAGAATCTATCATCCGTCAGACCATCTAAACTTGCACATGGTCGGTTGTTGTCTTGACTGAGTTATCACACCTTGTGATGCTGACATACCATGTCATTTTCATGCATGAAATTGTGGCCATACTAACCATCATGATTTTTGGCTGAAAACGGGTTCCGGGGCCCAGTTTAGTTTTACATGATTTTTGGCGCAAAGACTCATTGAGTTATCCTTATTCATCATTCCAAGTCTCAGCCACGTTGGATTTAAGGATTTGATTTTGCGAGCATTTGAATCATGTTTCGATTTAATCGGAAATTAATTCGGAAAAAATTAAAAAAATGATATTAGAAGCGTGGAAAGCCCTTCAATCTTTTTGGCATTGAATTGTATATTTTTTACGAGTATTGCGGTTATAAATTGAGGAAAAATCTTTCGGGTCAATTTTTGCAAAGTTTTTGCCGAAATCGTGTACTAACCATCACGATTCTTGGCTGAAAACGCGTTCCGGGTCCCGGCTCAGTTTTGCATGATTTTTGGCGCCAAGACTCATTGAATTATCCTTATTCATCATTCCAAATCTCAGCCACGTTGGATTTAAGGATTTGATTTTACGAGCATTTGAATCATGTTTCGATTTAATCGGAAATTAATTAGGAAAAAATTAAAATAAAATGATATTAGAAGCGTCGAAAGCCGTTCAATCTTTCTGGCGTTGAATTATATAATTTTTACGAGTATTGCGGTTAACAATAGAGGAAAAATCTCTCGGGTCAATTTTTGCAAAATTTTTGCCGAAATCGTATAAACATCACGATTTTTGGCTGAAAACGCGTTTCGAGGGCCTCGGCTCAGTTTTGCATGATTTTTGGCGCAAAGACTCATTGAATTATCCTTATTCATCATTCGAAATCTTAGCCATGGTAGATTTATGGATTTGATTTTACGAGCATTCGAATCATGTCTCGATTTAATCGGAAATTAATTCGGAAAAAATTTAAAAAAATGATATTAGAAGCGTGGAAAGCCTTTTATTATTTTTGGCGTTGAATTATATATTTTTTACGTGTATTGCGGTTAAAAATTGAGGAAAAATCTATCGGGTCAATTTTTGCAAAATTTTTACCGAAATCGTGTTCTAACCCATCACGATTCTTGGCTGAAAACGCTTTCCGGGGTCCCGACTTAGTTTTGCATGATTTCTGGCGTCAACACTCATTGAATTATCCTTATTCATCATTCCAAATCTCAGCCACGTTGGATGTAAGGATTTGATTTTACGAGCATTCGAATTATGTTTCGATTTAATCGGAAATTTATTCGGAAAAAAATTAAAAAAAAAGATATTAGAAGCGTGGAAAGCCCTTCAATCTTTTTGGCGTTGAATTATATATTTTTTACGAGTATTGTGGTTAAAAATTGAGGAAAAATCTTTCGGGTCAATTTTTGCAAAATTTTTGCCGAAATCGTATACTAACCATCACGATTCTTGGCTGATAACGCGTTCCGCGGCCCCGACTTAGTTTTGCATGATTTTTGGCGCCAAGACTCATTGTATTATCTATAGTCATCATCCTGAATCACAACCACCTTGGATTTAAGGATTTGATTTTACAAGCATTTGAATCATGTTTCGATTTAATCGGAAATTAATTCTGATTTTTTTTTAAAAAAATGATATTAGAAGCGTGGAAAGCCCTTCAATACATTTGGCGTTGAATGATATATTTTTTACTTGTATTGCGGTTAAAATTTGTGGAAAATCCTTTCGGGTCAGTTTTTGCAAAGTTTTTGCCGAAATCGCGTACTAACGGCAAGTATTTGTGAAATAAGAAATAACTCCGATTGGAAGAAAAAAAAAGGGCGTTAAGAGACACTCTTTGCCCAACCCTAAACACTCTGAGATCCTTTTTCAAACCTGCTCCCATTTCGAGTCAACCTATGCTTTCTCTTGTCATTTCCGATTGCACGATCCAATAATCCAGCTGGCGGAAGATTATAAATGGATAATTTTTTTTGATTTTTACCGGAGAGTGGTTGCAAAATTGTGCTCAATTTCATACGTGGCAATTCCGCCAAGATCTCTTCGTTAGTTGGGGGAAGAATCCGCACGATTCGGATTTTTTGAGGAACATAACGAGAGAAAATAGGATTTGGTTAGACAATGTATGGTTGGCAAACAGGGATCAATTTCTTAGCAAGGTACGGAATGGATCGTTAACCATCACGATTCTTGGCTGAAAACGCGTTCCAGGGCCCCAGCTCAGTTTTGCATGATTTTTTGCACCACGACTCATTGAAATATCTATATTCATCAGCCCAAATCTCAGCCACATTGGATTTAAGAATTTGATTTTACGAGCATTTGCAAAATTTTTGCCGAAATCGTATACTAACCATCACGATTCTTGCCTGAAAACGCGTTCCAAAGCCCCGGCTCAGTTTTGCATGATTTTTTCCGCCAAGACTCATTGAAATATCTATATTCATCATTCCAAATCTCAGCCACATTGGATTTAAGTATTTGATTTTACGAGCATTCGAATCATGTTTCGATTTAATCGGAAATTAATTCGGAAAAAATTTAAAAAAATGATATTAGAAGCGTGGAAATCCGTTCAATCTTTATGGCGTTGAATTATATATTTTTTACAAGTATTGCGGTTGAAAATTGAGGAAAAATCTCTCTGGTCAATTTTTGCAAAATTTTTGCCGAAATCGTATACAAACCAACACGATTTTTGGCTGAAAACGCGTTCCGGGGCCCCGGCTTTCTTTTGCATGATTTCTTGCGCCAAGACTCATTGAATTATCCTTATTCATCATTCCAAATCTCAGCCACGTTGGATGTAAGGATTTGATTTTGCGAGCATTTGGATCATGTTTCGATTTAATTAGAAATTAATTCGAAATTTTTTTTAAAAAAATGATATTAGAAGCGTGGAAAGCCCTTCAATCTTTTTGGCGTTGAATTATATATTTTTTACGAGTATTGTGGTTAAAAATTGGGGGAAAATTTTTCAGGTCAATTTTTGCAAAATTTTTGCCGAAATCGTGTACTAATCATCACGATTCTTGGCTGAAAACGCGTTCCGCGGACCCGGCTTAGTTTTGCATGATTTTTGGCCCCAAGACTCATTGAATTATCTATAGTCATCATCCTGAATCTCAGCCACCTTGGATTTAAGGATTTGATTTTACGAACATTTAAATCATGTTTCGATTTAATCGGAAATTAATTCGGAAAAAATTTAAAAAAATGATATTAGAAGCGTGGAAAGCCCTTCAATTTTTTTGGCGTTGAATTATATATTTTTTACTTGTATTGTGGTTAAAAATTGAGTAAAAATCTTTCGGGTCAGGTTTTGCAAAGTTTTTGCCGAAATCGTGTACTAACCATCACGATTCTTGGCTGAAAACGCGTTCCAAAGCCCTGACTTAGTTTTGCATATTTTTTCCGCCAAGACTCATTGAAATATCTATATTCATCATCCCAAATCTCAGCCACATTGGATTTAAGTATTTGATTTAACGAGCATTCGAATCATGTTTTGATTTAATCGGAAAAAATTTTAAAAATGATATTAGAAGAGTGGAAATCCGTTCAATCTTTATGGCGTTGAATTATATATTTTTTACAAGTATTGCGGTTGAAAATTGAGGAAAAATCTCTCTGGTCAATTTTTGCAAAATTTTTACCGAAATCGTATACTAACCATCACGATTTTTGGCTGAAAACGCGTTCCGGGATCCCGGCTTAGTTTTGCATGATTTTTGGCATCAAGACTCATTGAATTATCCTTATTCATCATTCCAAATCTCAACCATGTTGGATTTAAGGATTTGATTTTACGAGCATTCGAATTATGTTTCGATTTAATCGGAAATTTATTCGGAAAAAATTTTAAAAAAGATGATATTAGAAGCGTGGAAAGCCCTTCAACCTTTTTCGCATTGAATTATATATTTTTTACGATTATTGCGGTTAAAAATTAAGGAAAAATCTTTCGGGTCAATTTTTGCAAAGTTTTAGCCACAATTCTCGTAAAAAATATATAATTCAACGCCAAAAAGATTGAAGGGCTTTCAGCGCTTCTAATATCATATTTTTTTTAATTTTTTTCCGAATTAATTTTCGATTAAATCGAAACATGATTCAAATGCTCGTAAAATCAAATCCTTAAATCCAATGTGGCTGAGATTTGGGATGATGAATATAGATATTTCAATGAGTCTTGGCGCCAAAAATCATGCAAAACTGAGCCGGGGCACCGGAACGCGTTTTCAGCTAAAAATAGTGATAGTTAAGTTCACGATTTCGGCAAAAAATTTGCAAAAATTGACCCGATAGATTTTTCCTCAATTTTTAACCGCAATACACGTAAAAAATATATAATTCAACGCCAAAAAGATTGAAGGGCTTTCCACGCTTCTAATGTCTTTTTTTAAAAAAAAAATTTCCGAATTAATTTCTGATTAAATCGAAATATGATTCGAATGCTCGCAAAATCAAATCCTTACATCCAACGTGGCTGAGATTTGGAATGATGAATAAGGATAATTGAATGAGTCTTGGCGCTAGAAATCATGCAAAACTAAGCTGGGGCCCCGGAATGTGTTTTCAGCCAAAAATTGTGTTTTCGGCAAAAATTTTGCAAAAATTGACCCGAGAGATTTTTCCTCAATTTTTTAACCGCAATACTCGTAAAAAATATATAATTCAACGCCAAAAATATTGAAGGGCTTTCCACGCTTCTAATATCATTTTTATTTAAATTTTTCCGAATTAATTTCCAATTAAAACGAAACATGATTCAAATGCTCGTAACATCAATACTTAAATCTAATGTGGCTGAGATTTGGGATGATGAATATAGATATTTCAATGAGTTCT
>AWUE01017552.1:0-19363 GCA_001974825.2 Corchorus olitorius
GAATTAATTTCTGATTAAATCGAAACATGATTCGAATGCTCGTAAAATCAAATACTTAAATCCAATGTGGTTGAGATTTGGAATGATGAATAAGGATAATTCAATGAGTCTTGGCAACCAAAAATCATGCCAATCTGAGCCGGGGCCCCGGAATGCGTTTTCAGCCAAGAATCGTGATGGTTAGTACACGATTTCGGCATAAACTTTGCAAAAATAGACCCGAAAGATTTTTCCTCAATTTTTAACCGCAATACACGTAAAAAATATATAATTCAACGCCAAAAAGATTGAAGGGCTTTCCACGCTTCTAATGTCATTTTTTTAAAATTTTTCCCGAATTAATTTCCGATTAAATCGAAACATGATTCGAATGCTCGTAAAATCAAATCCTTAAATCTAACGTGGCTGAGATTTGGAATGATGAATAAGGATAATTCAATGAGTCTTGACACCAAAAATCATGCAAAGCTGAGCCGAGGCCCTGGAACGCGTTTCAGGGCCCCAGTTCAGTTAAGTATAGTACACGATTTCGGCAAAATATTTTCAAAAATTGACCCGAGAGATTTTTCCTCAATTTTAACAACAATACTTGTAAAAAGTATATAATTCAACGCCAAAAATATTGAAGGGCTTTGCACGCTTCTAATATCATTTTTTTTTATTTTTCCGAATTAATTTTCGATTAAATTGAAATATGATTCAAAAGCCTGTAAAATCAAATCTTTAAATCCAATGTGGCTGAGATTTGGGATGATGAATATAGATATTTCAATGAGTTTTGGCGCATAAAATCATGCTAAACTGAGCTGGGGCCCTGAAACGCGTTTTCAGACAAGAATCGTGATGGTTAGTACAGGATTTCGGCAAAAACTTTATAAAAATTGACCCGAAAGATTTTTCCTCAATTTTTAACCTTAATACACGTTAAAAATATATAATTCAACGCCAAAAATATTGAAGGGCTTTCCACGCTTATAATATCATTTTTTTAAATTTTTCCGAATTAATTTCCGATTAAATCGAAACATGATTCGACTGCTCGTAAAATCAAATCCTTAAATCAAACGTGGATGAGATTTGGAATGATGAATAAGGATAATTCAATGAGTCTTGGGGCCAAAAATCTTGCAAAACTGAGCCGGGGCCCCGGAACGCGTTTTTAGCCAAAAATCGGGATGCGTATACGATTTCGGCAAAAATTGACCCGAAAGATTTTTCCTCAATTGTTAACCGCAATAATTGTAAAAAAATAGATAATTCAACGACAAAAAAAATTTTAAGGGCTTTGCACGCTTCTAATATCATTTTTTTTATTTTTCCGAATTAATTTCCGAATAAATTTAAATATGATTTAAAAGCTCGTAAAATCAAATCCTTAAATCCAATGTGGCTGAGATTTGGGATGATGAATATAGATACTTCAAAGAGTCTTGGCGCAAAAAATCACGCAAAACTGAACTAGTGCCCTGAAACGCGTTTTCAGCCAAGAATCGTGATGGGTTAGTACAGGATTTCGGCAAAAACTTTGCAAAAAATGACCCGAAAGATTTTTCCTCAATTTTTAACCGCAATACACGTAAAAAAATATATAATTCAACGCCAAAAAGATTGAAGGGCTTTCCACGCTTCTAATATCATTTTTAAATTTTTTCCGAATTAATTCCCGATTAAATCAAAACATGATTCAAATGCTCGTAAAATCAAATCCTTAAATCCAATGTGGTTGATATTTGGGATGATGAATATAGATATTTCAATGAGTCTTGGCGCCAAAAATCATGCAAAACTGAGCCGGGCCCCTGGAACGCGTTTTCAGCCCAAAATAGTGATGGTTAGTACCTTATTCATCACGATTCTTGGCTGAAAACGCGTTCCGGGGCACCGGCTCAGTTTTGCATGATTTTTGGCGCCAAGACTCATTGAATTATCATTATTTATCATTCCAAATCTCAGCCATGTTGGATTTAAGGATTTGATTTTGCGAGCATTCGAATCAAGTTTCGATTTAATCGGAAATTAATTCGGAAAAAATTTAAAAAAATGATATTAAAAGCGTGGAAATCCGTTCAATCTTTTTGACGTTGAATTATATATTTTTTACGAGTATTACGGTTGAAAATTGAGGAAAAAATTCTCGGGTCAATTTTTGCAAAAGTTTTGCCGAAATCGTGTACCCATCACGATTTTTGGCTGAAAACGCGTTCCGGGGCCCCGGCTTAGTTTTGCATGATTTTTGGCGCCAAGACTCATTGAATTATCCTTATTCTCATTCCAAATCTCAGGCACATTGGATTTAAGGATTTAATTTTACAAATGTTTGAATCATGTTTCGATTTAATCGGAAATTAATTAGGAAAAAATTATAATACAATGATATTAGAAGCGTGGAAAGCCCTTCAATCTTTTTGGCGTTGAATTATATATTTTTTACTTGTATTGCGGTTAAAAATTGAGGAAAAATCTTTCGGGTCAATTTTTGCAAAGTTTTTGCCGAAATCGAGTATTAACCATCACGATTCTTGGCTGAAAACGCGTTCCAGGGCCCCGGCTCAGTATTGTATGATTTTTTGCGCCAATACTCATTGAAATATCTATATTCATCATCCCAAATCTCAGCCACATTGGATTTAAGAATTTGATTTTACAAGCATTTGAATCATATTTCAATGTAATCGGAAATTAATTCGGAAAATTAAAAAAAATGATTTTAGAAGCGTGCAAAGCCTTTCAATCTTTTTTGCGTTGAATTATATATTTTTTACGATTATTGCGGTTAACAATAGATGAAAAATCTTTCGGGTCAATTTTTGCAAAACTTTTGCCGAAATTGTATACTATCCATCACAATTTTTTTGCTGAAAACGCGTTCCGGGGCCCCGACTCAGTTTTGCATGATTTTTGGCGCCAACTCTCATTGAATTATCCTTATTCATCATTCCAAATCTCAGCCACGAAGGATTAAGGATTTGATTTTACGAGCATTCGAATCATGTTTCGATTTAATCGGAAATTAATTCAGAAAAAATTTTTAAAAAAATAATATTAGAAGCGTGGAAAGCCCTTCAAGCTTTTTAGCGTTGAATTATATATTTTTTACAAGTATTGCGGTTAAAAATTGTGGAAAAATTTATCGGGTCAATTTTTACAAAAAATTTTGCCGAAATTGTGTAGTATACTTAACTACCATTATGCTCCTTTTCCCCCTTTATTCGTATAGTCTTATGTGACGTGAATTGCACTCACTTAACATTGGTAACATCTTTTTGAGTTATTCTAGGGAGTTTCTTGAGATTGTAGTTACATTCATGTAGCAATTGTTAAACCGAGATTCGATTTGTTAAGTAAATCTTTTTCATCCTTTTTTAAACTAGGTTTCTATGAGAAAGGTTGTTGGATGACTGGTTATGGAAGCTTAAGGTGGATGATGTCTAATGTCAAACTCGTTGTGGATGTTTTCAAGATTATTTTCGTCAAAATATATGAATTATGATGGTAATGACAATGGGAAATCGACCTAAAAGGGAAAAAAAGTTGTGCCACATGCATCAACATGAATTGTGTTTAGTTGACAAACATGCTTATGCTCTCACATGGAAACTTTCTTCTTTGGACAAATGTATAATACCCATATATAACTCACATGCATATGCATGTGCATAAGGGGCAAACCTTAGCCATGCCGAAATTCTATTTCTGAATTCATATAAACAATTTTTGTGTTCAACTTTTGAATTCCCATTTTTGTTCTATAATTTCCGATTTGAGGTCAAAATATTCGGCAGTTCCATAAGTTAACCTCAACAAACAGAGTCACATCTCAACTACAAAAATTTTGCTTAGCCTCAAGTTTTTTGAGTCAACTTGAAGTGATCGAGCTGGAATTAACTTAGAAATGAAACATAACAAGCTAAGCTTGCTGCATTGCTGTAATTTGGTACGAGGAAAAACATAAAGTCAAGCATGAAAGATGAGTTCGATCTTCCTATACCTCAATTTTGCTCTCAAAGAATCAATGTCTTTCTTAACTTTCTCCGCAATGTTTTTGGTCTTTATTTAGTCTTTTACTTACGTATAGGAATCTGTAAAATCAATAATTTGATGACAAAATGCCCTTTTCCAACCACAAAATTTAAAAAAAAATGAGAAACTTTTAAGTTTTAACCATTCAAAGGCAATAAATAATGACCCACATGACAATAATGAAGAGAATCATCTTCGCCCATTTAAGTATGGTACTACTATTTTTATATTTCTATTCTTCAATCAATTTTTCTGGGTTCTTGTTAATAATACTACTATAATATATAGTAGTAATTATTATTATTTCTGGGGTCCTTTCTGTTCATCTTGTTGTAATAAAAACCCTGAGATAATATTGTCTACAGGGAAAGTACAAAATTTCATCATTCCATCAAGCCATTAACACCTTCTAGGAGTAATTCATAATTAATCAAAGCTTAGTGATTCTATAGAATTATCAATATAATATAATATATATAATAATATAATAATAGTAGTAATTCAAAGTAATTAGGGTTGTCCATTGCCATTGGCCTCATGATTTCATAAATTAATTACTAGATTATGAAGATCTTGCAACCTCGAAACTAGCATTTAATTAAATAATTAATGAAGTAATTATTGACTTGGGTTTTAAGTTAATGCAACTGGTGATTTAGATTATTTAACTACTAAATTATTTTTAAATTTGTTGGGTAGCATTTCTAATATACCTAACCCAAACCCCAAACTCGTCGGTGGCTTTCCTATTTTCCTTTATTTGGAAATCAAATTTTGGTACATCTCTATCTACTTCCCTGATCATCATTTCCTCCCAAAATTCAATGCCCCCACACTCTTTATTTTATTTTTTTCTTTTAGTAATATATCTAGGATTCTAATTCAAGACTTTTTAATTAGATTTAAATCTTTTAAACTCTTTTCATTAGCTTTACTATGAGGTAAAGCCTTTTCATTTATAATTCTGTCCATTGATAAGAGATTATTCACAAGTAATCTTATTCGAATCAAGTCGATTGACTATAGCATTCATTTATATGACTTGAATTCGAGATATTTTTTTGACAAGAATAAAAGTCAGAATCATTTATACCAATACATTGTTAATTTTTGTTCGTATCAATTTGATTAAACTTATAAAGGTGTTTATGTATTTAGTTATCTTTTCTAATCTCTAATTGTTAATCTTAAAAGTTATATTCTCCAGCTTTGATTCTTGCCTTAACAGATGAGATTAACAACCTATATAATCAAATTTTTTCCCTTACAATCTGTCAAATTCATTTCAAGTCAAAGAAACAAAAAAGAAAAGGAAAAATTGAAAAGAAAATACTTGCATCTTATCTCTCTCCCAACCAAATTAATTTATTTCGTCATAATTAAGGTAAATCCACTTTGCATAAAATGTCTGGAGACAGCTGGGGGCAAAAGAATTAAACAAACTGATGATCATCAAAATAAAAACTCTCTCTAAACCGTCTGATCTAAACTCTCCAATCAGCAAATAACAAAACATAAAATGGACCCAATCTTTTTTTGTCTGATAATTATCTCCATTATTATTACATCTCAAAAAAATTTACCAACGTGTGCAAGATGTTGTTTGTTCTTTGGACATTTTTTACATGTATAAACAAAAAATTTTAAAACTTGACATTGAAGTTTGGAAAGTTAAATTTTTATTTATTTTATTTACAATATCATTAAATTTTAAATAAAAATAAATAGATTCCAAATCTGGTGAGGTGGCACCATCCTCTTTGGGTGGAGAGTACCTCTCTCCCTTGTCTTACAATTCCTTGCTCTCCTCAAATTCACTCTTTTTCTCTCTTTACAAATCTCACCCTTTGACACTCCCTTTCTCCTCCAAATCTCCCCTTTCCCATATCGACAATGTCAGACAGAGTCTTCCCTTCCTCCAAACCCGCCGCCGCCGCAGCTCCACCTGCCGCCAACGGCGGAACTGGCGGCGCACCAGCTGGAGGAGCTACTACAACCGCTACAACCAACGGTGGCACTACAAAATCCCACCTTTACAACCCAACATCTCGTTTACCATACCGTCCACAACCCCATCACCGTCGTCACCACCACCGTCCACGGCGGAACTATTGTTGCTGCTGCTGTTTCTGGACCATACTCATAATTCTAATCCTTGCTCTTTTAGTAGCCATAACTGGCACCGTCCTCTACGTCCTTTACCGTCCTCACCGCCCTTCTTTTACCCTCGCTTCCCTCCGTATCAACCGGTTAAACCTCACGACCGCCGCCGACTCCTCCTCCTCTCACCTCTCGACGGTTTTCAACTTAACACTCTCTGCCAAAAACCCAAACTCCCATCTTTCCTTCTCTTACGACCCGTTTGTGGTTTCATGCGTGTCGAGCAACAGTGACGTTTTTATAGGGAACGGAACATTGCCGGCTTTTGTGAGTAACAGCAAAAATGAGACGACTTTCCGGGGAGTTGTGGTGACGACATCGAGTGATCTAGATGCAGAGACAGTGAACAACTTGAGACCGGATCTGAAGAAGAAAAATGGGATCTTGTTGAAAATTCAGATGGATACGAGAGTGACAGTGAAAATGGATAAATTGAAGAGCAAGAAAGTTGGGATTAGGGTTACGTGTGATGGGATTAAAGGGGTTGCACCAAAAGGTAAGTCACCGTCGGTGGCTAATGTTTCTGGGGCCAAGTGTAAGGTTGATCTTCGGATCAAGATCTGGAAATGGACTTTTTGAGAAACACACATACACACTCTCAAATCCCAATTGTTTTTTTTTTTCATTTTACTTGTATTTTTTTTTTTAACTTTTACTTTTTTCAATGCTTTTGAATTATTTTTTTTCTTACTTTTTGGGGTTTGTACAAGAAGTTGCCAAAGAAGTCATGAAACAAATCATCAAGACAATCAATTGTGGGATGATGAGAAATTGAGAAAAATTGGAAAAAAAAATTGAGGGATTTATTGTTAGAAGATTTAGGAAAAGGAGAGGCTGAAGTGAAGACTCTGAAGAACAAAGCTGTTGAAATTAGGTTTTTGATTTTGATTTTTTTTTTTTGAGAATTTTATATAGCTCTTGTTTGTTGTAAGTGATTTTGGATTTTCATTTCATTTTCATGAATGCAATGTGATAATACCATGAAAGAATGAATTACTAGCAATCAATTTTCCAGCCATTACTGTAAATTTTTGCCATTGCCAAGTTCTTCATTCCTAATGAAAAAAATTGCTTAAAAGGAAAAAAAAAAGTAGAGCAAAAGAGCTTAAAGGTCCAAAATTGCAGAGGAAATTAATGGCTTTTTGGCTCTTTTAGAAGAAGGAAGAAGAAGACAGAAAAGTGGGAAGCGGCATCGAGGGATAACTGAATTTTACTTTTCCATTTCTCAAGTAAAATAATGTTCTTTGACATTGCGTGGCTATCAGTCCAATCATTTACTGAGGTTAAGTTAAATTCGAGGACTTTTTTTTTTTTTTGGGTGCCTGACTTCAACCCAAATTGCCTAAACTAATAAAAGTACTACACTTCTACTGAAATCAATGAGTTTTCTTTCTTTCTCTCTTGCTTTCCGTGAATCTGAATCCAAACAGTTCCATGCAGCCAAAAAAAGGATTTCAAAAGTACCAGAAACCAAATCCTGGACATGGGGTTTCACTTACTGTCATGTTTTTTTTGTTTGAAAACACATTGTCGGTAGCAATTTAAACTCTCTTGTTTTGTTCCAATAGAGACCAAAATGATTAGAGATTTCAGGCAAAGGGTTTTTACTTTTTACCGACAACAAATTACTATTTGAAATGGGAATATGCTTAAAAACGACTGTGTTAATTCTTATGATGAGTGTATCAATAATAATAATAACATCATTAAAAAAGGGAGAAAATGATGAGAGACTTGTCAATCTTATATATGATTTTATAATTAATGAATTCAAGTGCATCCCATGATGGCGAAAGGGAGTAAATTCGTATGCACGTGGTTTCTGTGTGTTATTGGTCTGCCTAGACAGGGGCAGTTGGAATTTTGTCAGATGTTTGCATTGCAAAACCCCCCCCCCCCCCCCCCCGTTTTTTTTTTTTTTCGGTTTTTTTGGGTTAAAGAGTTTTGATCTCAAGTGCTCAAATCCCACTGAGCTTGACTTTAAATCCACAACTTACATGTATTATATGGATTTGGACCATTTGTAAGATCAATAAATTTTACTAGTTGACTTGTTCCCAATTTACATGATATAAAACGTTGCCAAGAACAAAAAACTAACACGAGCTTCTCGATTAATTCTTACAATAACACCCTGTTATGTCTGGCTAATTAAACACCAGTTAAAAACACTAAAAATGACAGAGGAAATGACAAAAAGAGTAAGAAAAGAGACCGTGTTTGTCAACCACCAGATTTTGGAAAATCTTTAGGCCTTACACTTATGGACCTTCGTATGTTTGGACTGGATTTCAAAATGGTTTTCAAGGTGGGCCTCTGAATATCTTCCAGCCTCGGAAACTGTGAGATTGGGCTGTTGTCTGTTGAGCTTTGCTCGGCAGACATGGCTTGGCAGATTTGTACTACTTCCATGATCTGGAGTTGGCCCATAGCCAGCTACCATCGAGCCAATTCATGCACCCCAAGTACTTTTGTACTATGTTTTCCCGTTCACAGTGTTAAATTGGTCGAGAAAATTTGAAGTTGATTGACGGTGTGTGTTCAGTAGAACGATGTGATAGTGATGCGATTGACACTGTTAGGTAATGTACAAATGAGATTATTAGAGTAACGATTGAAACGGAGATTACACTAGGCCGGTGCATTAAACATAGCCTGAGTTGGCAAGACAATTGAGGTCGATTGAATTGGTAAAACTTTGGGTCTATATTTGAAAAGTCTGGGGTTCAAATCGTGCCAACAGTCCTTAATGGGTGATCGGTAAGTACTATAATAATAAATCCTCTATGAGGCTTTTGTCATGTCCTGGCCTTCGACCAGGGCAACTTCTCTTCACCTAACCATTTTCCTAAAAAAAAAAATTTGTTAATTTGGTCAAGAAATAGCTCTCCTTTGGTCATGTTACCCTGTTTCAGATACTTAATTACTGTGGGAGACTTTTGGCAAGCATGGACCACAGATTGCGAGAGAGAGACTGACCATATGACACGTTATGGAGCAGCAAAAAGTTACTAACGCTTCCAAAATTTCGACCATTTCATATTGATAAAAGTTTCTTGAGGGTTTGATGATAATTTCTAATGAGAAACTTCAAGAATCTGATGACAAAGTCTTGATATCATCATTTTAATTATAATACTAATAATTGATGATGATTAACGCAGGAATGGGGGGAAGGGGGGTCCAATTTAGAAGAAAAATATAGTAATTGTAATTGGTTGGTTGAGAAATTTTTATCCGAGGTTGGTACTTGGTATGGTGCTAGCTAGAAGGAAAACGAAACGAAACAAAAACGAAAATGTGTAAAGTTAGTGGAGTGATGGACAAGGTTGTCGATTTCAAGCAATTGCTGTAACCCTTCTGGCTTTGTGGATGGACAATATTTCTGGGAATGTCTCCATCTTTATTACTATTCCCAACCCTTAAGCTTACAATCCTAATCCTCCTCTCTTATGCTCTGTTCCTGACCAGACCTAATCTCGTGTTTGGCTTTTATGGCAGCCCGCGCGCGTGTTCTTTCCACGCTCCTCATCCCTCACGTGTTACCTTCCATTTCTCATCAAATATCTTCAACGGCTACTACTTAACTCTTTCTGACTCCTTCATTCCTATACTATCTAAAAATTTTCATTTTCTTTCACTTTCTCGGGAAAGTTACAGAAAAAGGGTATAGAAGAATTATACTATAGTTGAACAGATGTTTTTCATAATTTTCTTTTTGTTCTTCTCTTTGGGTCGATGTAATGTTGATTATAACGCATTGATGTCTTTCAAGTACTCTGTTTTTGACCCCTCCAACTCGCTTTTCTCTTGGGTTAATTCGTCTAATCCTTGTTTTGATTCTTGGGTTGGTGTCACTTGCAACCCTAATTCTCACCGAGTCACCAGGCTTGTTCTTGAGAATCTAAACCTTTCTGGTTCGACTCAGCCATTGTCTCAACTTTCCCAGCTACGAGTCCTCAGTCTTAAAAACAATCGTCTTTTCTCTTCCTCCCCTGTTAATTTCTCGTCATGGAGTTATTTAACTCATCTTTATCTATCTGAAAATGATTTTTCTGGATTGTTCCCCGCCGGAATATCCACTCTCAGGCGGCTCCGGCGGCTCGACCTTTCACACAATCAGTTTCAAGGTCAAGTTCCGATGGGTGAGTTGACACAGTTGCCCAATTTGTTGACGCTTCGTCTAGAGAACAATTTGTTCAACGGAACTCTCAAGTCAATTGCGTCATTTTCTACTCTTTTAGACTTCAACGTTTCGAATAACAACTTCAATGGCGAAATTCCCGCCTGGATGTCTCATTTCGGGGTCTCTTCCTTCCAAGGAAATAAGGAGCTTTGCGGCCAACCTCTACCGTCCGATTGTGTTAATCGAACGGCTCTTGCTGCACCATTGAAAGAAAAAGTCCATCGTCGTCCCGAGAGAAGTAATAAAAAATTAAGCAATGGGATGGTGGTGCTGATCATCGCCGTCGATGCAGTAGCGGTTGCGGCCACGCTCGCAACCATCACGTGGTGTTGCTATAAATATCGATGCTTTGGTGGAGCCCATCAGAGAGTGTTGGAAACGAAAGGTGGTTCCAAAGTGTTGCCAAGGCGGCGAAGTGGGTCAAGCAGCGAACGACAGGTGGAGGCGGAGGAATTGGTGGTTTTCGAAGGGTGCAAGGGATTCAGAAAAGTGGGTGACTTGTTGAAGTCTTCGGCGGAGTTGTTAGGGAAAGGAAGTGTGGGAACCACCTATAAGGTGGTGATGGAAAGTGGCGATGCGGTGGTTGTCAAGAGGGTGCGGCAGAGGAGGAAGAAGGATGTTGATGGGTGGTTGAGAATGATTGGTGGCTTAAGGCATTCCAATATCGTCAGCCTAATTGCATATTATAATTCCAAGCATGAATTGCTTTTGGTTTATGACTTTTTACCAAACGGTAGCTTGAACTCTCTCTTGCATGGTAAGTTCTTAATTTTTGGTTGCATTGGATTTTTTTTTTTTTTCGCGCCCTATCCTTTAACTAATCCAAATTCGCGTGGTATATCTGGTTTTAGTAGATGAATCTATCAGTAGGGTTGTTGTGTATGCAAAGTCTGAAATTTGAGACTTGTTTCACGACGCGTATTTGATTTTAGTAGATGAATCTATTAATAGGACTGCTGTGTAAAACTTGTTTAAGCTGGAACAAGACGTTAACACTTGATCCTACTTGGCATTGGAGTTTGCATTTTGCCGTACGTTTTAAGGTTTATTATGACTGTAATAATAATGAGATCTCATATTTTTGTCTTAAATTATAGGAAATAGGGGACCAGGGAGGACGCCATTGAATTGGAGTACGAGGTTAAAACTAGCGACGGCAGCCGCCAAAGGTCTAGCTTTTATCCATGGTTACAACAAAGCTAAGATCTTTCATGGACATTTAACATCTTCAAACATCCTAGTTGATCAAAATGGCAATGCTTGTCTTTCTGATTGTGGTCTTCACCAAGTTTTGTCTGCCCCATCTATACCAAACGATGACTACAAAGCCCCGGAATTGATGCTCAACAGCAGCGGCAGCGAAGACGGTGGCCTGGTCAGAAAGTATACCCAAAAGTGCGACGTTTATAGCTTTGGGGTGATATTGTTGGAGATATTGACAGGGAAAATGGTGGTGAGTGGGGAAAGTGGGATAGTTAGTTTGGTGAAATGGGTTCAAAGCGTGGCGAAAGAAGATTGGGGTTGGGAAGTGTTTGATTTCGAGATGTTGGGCGATAAGGTGATGGAAGAGGAAATGGTTGGTCTTATGCAAGTGGCGTTGCTTTGCGTGGCTACATTGCCGAAAGATCGTCCCAAGATGAGCATGGTGAATCGGATGATTGAAGATATTGGGACGAAAGGTGCAAAAAATGGTGGCTCGAGAATTTCTGTTCTGAATGATTTTTCGTTAGATTCTTCCCCTGCCCTCTCTGACAGAAATCTTAGCTTCAATAGGTAAATTCAGCATTAACCCATTAATAATAAGTTCGATGAAGAAAGTCTTTAAATTGTTGAGTCATTTGTGATTTGTACATTTTTGTGATAATAAGTAATTTGCTTGTCATTCTTGTTCTGTTTGAGACATGATTTTTGCTCTCTTTTTAACTGATATATAACTTTGGTAGCTAGAGAAGTAAAATTGTTAACCTCAAGTCAAGGGAAAACTGGACAATGTGGGGGCAAGAAGATGATAATCTGTTAGTCGTTGCTAAGGCAATAGATGGTGTCATACTAAGGAGGAACAAGAATCTAAAATAAGAAGATTCCAAGCATGGAAGAGGGGTCGATCAAATCTTGGCCATCCCTCCTCAAACAATTCTTCCCAAAAACTTTAAAACCAAAGCATATAATCAATTACGAAACTTTTAACATAAAAAAGAAAATGATTTTGGATTTTAAAGTGTGGAAGTAGCCTAATAGTTCTGACTTTGTCAAAGTGAAGGCCAAAAAAAAAAAATGGTGCAGTTTCACATGGAGTTGTCGCCATCGGGCTTTGCCGTGAAAGGCACAGTTTTCCCCATCCAGGCTGCCCCTATGGGCTGGATTTGGGGGCCACTGGCCCCCCATCGCAGCTTTGATCTTTTTCGACTTCAACCTAAGCCGGGGCCTGATTTCATGGTCCATGTCAATCTTTCATTAATTTTTAACTTCAACATTGACTTGACTGACTTTAATTTCAATACCGACTTCAACCAAGAAATCACCAAAACATGTACTAATAATCTTGAAAAAATATTAGTATAATGGAGAATTACTTGTGGAATAACAAATGAGCATTATAAAAGAGAAACTTTTCTTCATAATATGTGAAGGGAATTATAACAGCTACTACCTATATGGTTTTAAAGATGGTATATTTTTCCATTTGCTCAATCTACTTTCTAACCCCCTACTTACACCGTACAGATCAAAGATACCAAAATTGAAAGTGTACTACAAAGAGATCAAAACAGTGCTAGTTGGCAGGATTTATCTAATTTCATCTAACCTTTGCCATTTTTTAGAGTAAACAGGGAAGCAGCATCCTTGAGATCATGTTGGATTGAACCAAACTCTTCCTTTGGTTTGTCACTGAAATAAATCAATGTGTTATTGCATTAGTTGTCTAACTTTTGAAGCAGTAGTAAGGATGAAAAGAATGATTGATCATTTATTTAGATACATATGCATCAAGATATATATACAAGTAAAGATACACTAACCCTTCAGCTAAATAATTAACCTGGCAAGCTGTCTATTCTCAATTATGCCTTACAATCCATTGTAAAACCAATACAAACTTACATCATTTTATGTAATTGATTGTCACTATACATGCAAGAGCATACATAACTAACATCTCAAAGCTTAAGAAGAAACAGAAAACAAAAAAAAGAACAACTTTTCATGGTACACTGTGGGGTACTCCTTTAGCTTTATATATATAGTACTATTTCACAAGATTTTGGATATTGATTAAACTATTAAAAAGAACAAAAAAACATATATCCAATTTAATTATTCAAGTTCAATAAGATGAATTTTCAAGGGGATTGCTGTCAATTAGCCTATTCTTTGATTAAGAATACTTCATATCAAACTTTATTAGGTAAGAGCTTATTAAAGCATATATGTAACTAACCCTGGAATTTAGTTGTTTTTCTACCATACATACAATATCAGAGTGTCAAAATCTTGACTGTAAAAGGATGAACTATATATCAGAAAATGGCAAACTGTTGTACTCCAATCAAATTCTCACATCAAGCTCTTTATGATTTTGATAGAGAAAGTGGATGGAATGCACAAGCTAACAATAAATAATAAGAATATAATAGTAACTGAAAATTTTCGAATTCCCAATCTATCCTTATTGCAAAACTTAAATGCTTATAGGAAATGATTATTAATAATCAATTCACTCATTAAATACACTCAACTCCTTAATCCTTTTGAGTTATGACTCCTAAAATTTCCTTCCTACTCCTACCAAGTTCCAACTTCAATTCACTTATATACACAAACAAAAAAGGTAGCAAAATACATTTTAGCCTAACCATGACATAAGTCTACTAACATTGACATGCTCCTACTTTTTTCCTTTCCATGCAAAGACAACTTTGGATAATGAAAAAACATTACTATAGAACTAATTGACATATATAAATTAAGGAAACTCCCTATGTATGTGATTGCCACGACTCTGTTTATTTGACTCTGCCCCCATTTGTTCATTTCAAATTAATCAATCAGTCATCATTAATACTACGAATGATGCTACAAACAAAAAAGAATATACCAAAAGCAATGCATAGCAGAAATTGACAAACCTGCATACTTTGGAGTCAAAAGGAAACGTTCCCGCTCCCTTGTCATCAAACCCAGCCAGAAGTGGCTTGATATCTTCACTTATATCTGACAAAGGAACAGAGGCCTCCAATTCAAGCTTAACAGAATTTGTATCAAACACGTTGTAAACCTGCGACAAGGACGAAGTGGAACCTTCATAAACTTTACCCTGATCATGTTTTTCTGCTTCATGGCGTTGTTGATCATCATACGCGTTATTCAAACCCTCCAAACCCAGAATGGGATTAACCTCCTCCTGCTGACCCACTTCCATCTGCGGCTGTCCTTGACTTGCTGCAGCAGCAGCGGCGGCGGCGGCAGCAGCAGCAGCGGCGGCGGCGGCAGCAGCAGCAGCCTGGGCTTTACAAATAGCAAGACGCTGATTAACAAGATTAAGCTCAGCAGTGATCCATTCAATCTGTGACTGCAACTCGAAAATGTAACGGTAACAACCGCCAACAGGGTCGTTGTCCCTCATGTTTGCTTGATAGATGATGGATTTCATGGCAATGGCTCGCTGTGGAGGGTCAAGGGTTTCGATGCTCTTCTTGATGTTACTAACGCCGAAAAGTTTGTGGGCATTAAGGAAATCTTTAGCGCGACTGGGAGGGAAAAATGGAGCCAAAATACAATCTGGGTTGCATTTCCTACGTTGGTATTTACATGCAGCACAAGCTTGAGATGCGGCGGAGCTATTGTTGTTGTCATTATTATCCCCGGTTTTGTGCATTGTTTTGGAAATTTTTTCGGGGATAGATTCTCTTTTTTTTGGTGGGGGCTGCGTTTCAAGAAAATTTCGGCATTTTTGGAGGAATTCCACTGCAAAACAATCGCCAAAAACAGAGAGAGAAGATGAATTGGAGAGAGAGAAAATGGGGGCTCTAACTGCCCTGGAGATAATTTAGGAACGTGTTACACTACGTGCCATACCGTTTTTTAATTAGAAGCAAAAACTAAATTGGATTTTTTTTAATTAATTTGAGGATTATTTTCTAATATATGATTTTATTTATCTCATTGTGTTTCAATTATCAAGGGAATTTTCTTCTGTTTAGTGCATTTTAAAACTTGATTTTGTGGAAATTAAATAATTTATGTGGCGATTTGGAAGCCAATTGTCGTTTTAAATTTTGATTAGGGGAAATTATTTTGTTGGGTTTGATCTATTGGACTTAGATTCATATGATATATGGACCTCTTGGGCTTTATCCAATTATCATTTAAGCCCATATATTCCAACCACGGGCACGGCAGGCTGGCAATTGGCAAATATGGATGGAAGGCCGCTCAAATGGCTCTAAAACATCAAGCTTGCCATTCAAGTACAAGTCCATTCTTAGAGGAAGAAATGATTAAATTAGGGATATCAAAAATGGTAATCAATTTCTATCCCAAGAATACAAATTTGACCTCGAGAGCATATTTATTGTGAGGATTTTGACATTTCACGTCCTCGAGTAGTCGAGTAGGAAGGGATCAATTCTGAGAATGATGATCCTACAGACTTGAGTCCATGGGAGTTACCATGCAATCGAGGCTAAATCATACATAAAATCATGTATGATTTAGCCTTGATTGCGTGGTAATTCTCACGGATTCGAGTCCATATAGGATCATTATTCTCGATTCCGAACTAATAAAACCTGAGAATACCCTTTGTTACACAAATAATTAAATTAAGGAGAAAGGGTGGTTTCCTCTAAATATGATTAGTCTGTCATTAGTGTTCTGTTCCACTCTTTTTCATTGGTTAACATTAAATTGTTCTCAATAGAGCCACCTAAGAGTACAGCTGTTTTACGAATCCAGCCAAGCATTATGAAATTCAAAAACTGGTAATGGCTTGAGAAATGCCCTTTCAATTTGTTGTTTTGTTCTACTCAGTGCAGTGGTCCCAATCCCATCTCTCCAATGTATGTAAGCCACTGGTCACAGATTTGAGATGTCTGTCCATGGTGGGCCGATCTGGGATTGGGTCCTCTCTACCGCTAATCACTAATCAATAGTTATTGTTCCACTCTTTTTGATTGGCTAGCTCCATTCCATGTGATGGACATGTTAGAATAAAGCAGAAAGTCCATGTCACATAGCTCCTGGCAACTGATCATGTTGAGGAACAAGAGTTGGCAACTAAGAGGTCCTTGTTTCAGATTTCACACTCCAAATTTCCAGAAACAAATTCTAAGTGTATATATATATATATATATTATATATAGATCCTGTTGAAACTAAAAGCAATAACATTTTATGAAGAGAAAAATGAAATTCCAGCCAATTCAATCAGAGAATTTTCAAATTCCAAATTGAAATTGACTAGGCATTGAAAAACATCAAAGGTTACATCCATGGGGGGTTTTTGAGAAAATCTCAAACAATCATAAAAGAAAGCACCAATGCCCTCATAAATATTTAGTACTATGAAAAGAAAATCACTAATTTAAATGCAATATTTTACATCCAACTAATCCTTGGCTGCACTTTTGGAACATACATAGAGGGAAAATTGTGTCAGCCCCTACAGGAATCAGTTTCCAACTTTTACAACCTACTAATGATCAAAACATAAGATCAATAATAATAAATAGTTGAAGCCTCCAAGAAAATGAAAAAAAGTTGATTATTCTTCCACTGAAACCAAGGATAATACCCAATTCATGGTAGAAGAAAACAACTCCAGCAGCAAAACTTAGAGAGCTTCAAAAATTTTCAATCTCACTCACCCATGAGTGTTAACAGCTTCCCAAACTAAGTTCTTTGGAACTGGGTTGGTGAGATCCCTAGCCTGCAAAGCTGCTGTTTTAAGAGTCTTGAGTGTCATTGCATTAGCCTTCCAAAATGATGCACTATTGTAAGGCAATTTGTGTTTCTTGCACAGCTCCTTAACAAATGGGGATATTTTCCTCAGATGGCATCTTGGCAACCTTGGAAACAAATGATGCTCAACCTGGAATTGCAAACCACCATGAAACCAATCCATCCAAGATGAACACAATATATTAAGTGTTCCACCAGTTTGCTTCTCAAACCAATCATTCCCACTAGGCGGTCCAACATAAACATTTGATGAGAAATGGTTCAAACAGAATTGAATGTGTTGAATTCCAGTTACAACAAAACTGGCCAACACAAACATCACCCTTTCACCCCAATTAGGCAAGCAAGAAACAAGAAGGGGATACCAAATCCAATAAACAAGAAGCCCCAAAATCTCCTGTCCCCTATTTGGTACATTCCTCTTAGAGAACAACAATATGAAAGATTGGGCAAAAAGATTAATCCTAGCAAAACACATTACTGGGTAAAATGTCAAATGCTGGTAACTAACCAAGAATCTAGAAACAGAATCAAAATTCATTTTCCTTTCATAGAAGCAAGATGTAAGTGAACGGAAAAACTTGGAAGATACCACAAAAAATGGCATGTGCTGAAGATCTGGGTCGTAATCAAGACTATTGCAAGCAATGTGATGAGCATTGTGATTCCATTTCCACCAACCAATACTAATCCCTGCAAGACAATTCCCAGTAAGGATTTGAGTGAATCTATTGAATTTCTTGTTGGACATAACTACATAATGCCCTGAGTCATGTCCAATCCACCCACTCTGAATCCATAAGAACCCCATTAATCCACCGGAAAAAAGATGCACCCAAACGCTTTCACAGCATAAAACGCCATAAACACTGATGCAAAACAAAAATGTTATGAAACAAAGCGAAATGCATGTCACGTGTCCTTTCTTTTCGAAAAGACCCATCTTTGAAAACTCAGCAACGAGTTTTCTGTAATCTTTGGACGCCTCAGAAACAGAGTAATCTTTGAGATAATACCCATTAAAGAACTTGTCAAGATATTGCCAGGCCGAGGTCGGATGATAGGCTACGAACGCATCAGTGGCATCTTGGCCAGCTAGATTCAGCAATGGAAGTGTTCCTCCTGGGTGTTCTTTACTCCATTCCGTGACGTCATAGATCTTGCCCTGTATAGAGATCCATAGATCTCCTGGTTTCTTGTGGGTTTCAAGCTCTGCTTTGGAAATGTACTTCCTTGACTCTGCCATTGATGCAAGAAACGAGCAAGGAATCAACCAATGGATCTGATTTTGTTGCAGGGTGTCTCTCCCTCGGATACGAAAGGAAGAGGCTTTTCCAGTTTGGAAATGATTATGGCATGAGAAAGAGGGAAAAAAAAAAAAAGGCACTTTGGGTTGTGATTGCTTTGAATGTATGAATGAAAAGTTATCAGCTTTTTAATGTCTGGTTTCCGGCTTTTGCCTTTTGGGTGATGGAGAAATGAAGGGAGATGATATCATGGATTATATAGGAGGAAGAAAATGGAGGTGGGGTTTATACTTTTATACAGCCAAGCAAATTGAAGAAGCGCCACAGAATAGTTTAAACAATAAAATGCTGATATTTTCACTTCAATTTCAGTATCTTAAGTCAAGAGTATACTGAACTCAATTTGAGAGAATTTGACTAAATGTGAGGGACGAATTTGAGAGAGTAAGGAAAAGTGAGGGTAAGAACTCGAATTTTAACCTTTTCCTTCTACATTTATAATTTTTTTTTTGGCTTATTCTATTCTGTACTAATGAATTTGAATATTTGATAGATTTCTTTCTTCAAAAAGAAAAAAAAATGATAGATTTCAAATTTTCAATGGTTTTAATTTGAGGGAAACATTCAGGTTAAGATATGAAAAAAAAATCTATAAATATGCCTTAAATTAGGTAGTATAATTAGACAATTATTATAGAGGTGTGGTTACCTTTGAAATCAATTTTAAAAAAGGTAGGTAAATAATTGGCATTAGACGTTTTTTTTTTTTTTAGGGGGGGGGGGGGGGGGG